>VWZG01001035.1:76895-215431 GCA_013396735.1 Grallaria varia | reverse complement strand
GAGCCGCCGCAGCCCGGGAGCTGCCGCAGCCAAGGAGCTGCAGCCCGGGAGCCGCCGCCGCTCCCCGCGGCAGCGCTGCGGGATCAGCTGCGGGACCAGCAATGCGGAATTCGCACCGCGCCCCCCCGGGCCCTGCCCGGAGCGCTCCCCGGCGGCAGGCGGCGGGGGCGGGCCGGGGCGCGCCTGCGCGGGAGGCGGCGCCGGGCGGTGAAGTTGGTGGGAGCGCCGGTAATAAAATGGTAGGTTGTGCGAGCGGGGGGGGAGGGGAGGCGGCGAAACCGAGAACGGGGAGAGCCCCGGAGAACCCCCCCGAACAACAACCCCCGGGCACATGCGCCTTCCCGCTGCTCCTCCTCATCCTCCTCCTCCGCAGCGCAGGGTCCCGCTGCCCTGCCTGGGGAGGGGACGCGGCGCCAGGCAGGAGGAGGCGGGGGCAATATATATACACACATACACACACACGCCGTGCGGAGTCGTCCTCCTGCCTCCTCCGCCGCCGGGCCGGCAGCGGGGAAGGTCACCGGGGGCGGCGGGGGAGGGCAGGGCAGGGCAGGGCAGGGCAGGCCGGGCACCGCTGCCGGTATTCCCAGCGCCGGCTGCGGCGCGTGCCTTTGCCTTTTTTGGGATTCGGGTTGGCGAGGCGGTTCGCCGCAGCCCCGAGTCCCTCGCTCCCACCGCCCCCTTGCCCGCCGGGGGACGCGGCAGGTGCAGCCGGAGGAGGTGGGAAAGGTGCGGTAGGAGTCCCCTCCGCGGGTCGGGGCGGGTCGGGGCGGCGGGGGCTGTCCTGGGAAGGCAGGGCTCGCCTGGTGGCTCCGCGGCAGCTCCAGCGCTGCCCGCGGTGTTCGGGACGGTGTCAGCAGCGATCGCGGAGGGCTCCTGTAGGGGGGCTGCGCTGTGTGTGCCGGGATGCGAGGGGCGCATCCTGGCTCCGGTGCCATTAGCCAGGGGTGACGCTGGAGACGGGGCTTCCAGACCCTCGGGCGGTCCCGCAGGGAGGGGGTCCCGCTGTCCGGGGCGCGGATGGAGCCGCGGACGTGGCAGGGTAGTGGATTGGGGAGCCGAGCGTGCCTTTATCGCTGACTTCTTCAAATAACTCAGTGTTTCGTTTCGCAGCTAGAAAATATCCCTAAGTGCCTGGCGTTAACTAGGCTCGAAGGAGGACTTGGGGTTTGCTTTGGAGTTGTTGGCAGAGACTTCTGCTTTGGAGTGATCATCGCTAAGTTCGGTGCTCAAAAGAAGTTTTTGCACCCGAGGAAGGTCTTGGTGCAGAGACTCCCATAGCTAGACCTTAATGAAAATTTGGAGGGAGGGTGGTGGTTACACAGTGCTTGAAGTCAAAGGATTATTGATTATTTTCTTGCCAAAATACATTGTAGTTATCTTTGCAGCTTTTTCCCCCACTGTGCATGTTTCTTACATCAAAAGAAACTCTATACGTTTCTTATTGTATTAAATTGAAAAATCTTGTGGGAAAGACCAAAGTCCTTACCTTGTTTACATGATGCCTGTCTTATCTCAGGACTGTCTGTAGTCGAGATGTCACCATCCATATGTGTACATGAGATAATGCAGAGCCATCTTTCAGGTTACTTGTTTGCTGCTTACTCCCCACTGAAACAGGATTCAGTTGTCCCTGACATTTAAGAGACCAGTAAATTTTCTCTGCTTGATTGTTGGCCCAGACCATGCATTAAGTATGGCTTAACAAAATTGGGAAGTACAGAATAGTTTAAAACAAACTGTTTTTGATTTTATCTCCTTCTTCTTTCAACTTCATGTCAAAAATAGTGTTGAACTATGTTACTAGCAATTTTGCTCCCTGTAAAATCCCCGTTTCTACTTCTTGGATGTTCCAGAAATTTAGGGATGTGATGTCAACGTGGTTACTGCATTGAGAGAAACATCATAACAGTTCTTGTGTACCACTGTAATAGGCTGTTTTGTTCTTTAGTGTATTAATAGTATAAACACATTTTTTAGAGTTGAATTCAAGTTTTAGATCACATTTTCAGCAATTTTATAGTCTCACTGTCATATTCCACAGCCTCTGACATGTCCACTTCATATATTTTCTTTTTGTCATATGTATTCTGTTGGAAATGTTTTCTAACATAATTATGTGAGAAAAGCTTCTGCCTTTTAAAATGATTAAACTTTGCATTGTTCATTGCTGCTAGGAAAATATTAGGAAAACTCTGTAAGTTCTGCCTCTTTAATTTCTTGGGTTTATAACCACTAGGCATATCTTTCAGAAGATAACCATATTGCCATATTGTTATATGACGAAACTTGTGTTTACTGCTATTGCAGAACAGAAAAGCTTCTGCATATATGAGCAATAAAGCAGAAATACAAGTTATTTACTGACGGAATATGTGCTGCTAAAAATATATATACGTAGATGCTGTAATTTCAATTTTCAGAAGAAAATGGTGTCTTTTTAACTGCAGAAGAAAAGTCTTCCTGTAATTCTGAAGTGAAAGTTGTCATCAACAAGAAAACAAAAACCTTTTAAATATAGGTGTTAGTAGTAGAATGCTGAAACAAACTTCTGGATTAGCTTCATAGGCTTTCCTACTTCTTTTGCATCCCAAAGCATAAGCTTAAATCATCACAGAAGGACAAGGTCCGCCAGTTTATGGCCTTTACCCAGGCTGGTGAAAGGACTGCTATATACTGCTTAATGCAGAATGAATGGAAACTAGAAGTGGCAACAGACAACTACTTCCAGAATCCAGACTTGTACTACAAAGAATCCATGAAAAATTCAGTAGACAGGAAGAAATTAGAACAGCTGTATCATCGATACAAAGGTAAGGCTTGCAGGTTTTTTTGTTGTGTGTTTTGGGGTGCTTTTTCCTAATTTTGCTTGGATGGTTTTTCAGCTTTTTCCTCTGCCCTTCTTAAGAACTTCTAAGTAAAGCTTGCTAGCTCTTGCTTTTCTCTGTGTACAGTTTGTGGTAATGAGATAAGGATGGGAAAGGTTGTAAATGCTCTTAATGGTCAGTACGCAACTCTGTAGAAATTCCTGTAGAGTTCAAATGTAGAAAATGAAACCTATTGGAGGAAAAAGTGTCAGCTACATATGGCAGAAAAGTTTTACACAACTTATTTGATTTATTGCCAGTGGCTGCTATTAAATATGTGTACCACATAACTTTCCATGGCAAAATAATACATGTTGTTATTATACACATATTTGGGGGAGTTAATTCTGTTCAGAGACCGTAGCATTTCTATACATTAAAATTAAAAATGTTTCAGGTAACATTACAGTTAGGAGTCTGATGAAACAGTAAAGTAAGAAAACTCAAAAACTAGAAATTCCATCCTTATTTTGTTCTTCATGCTGACATAGCAAAAGTCATATGTGTTCAGAGAGGCTTGGAGGCGAAGTCACAGGAAGGTGGATCAAAGGCAGAGTTGCTCTTTTTCCATGTTTTATTTTGCAGCATTGTTAAAAAACAGGAAAAAAGTAAGGAAAAATAGCCATGTAAATATAAGAATGTACATGATCCAGGTACCAGTGCTTGCTGAACTGTGGCCATGTGACATGAGTGTGTGCATCATTATTGCACATTGGAGCAGTGCAGGCTGGAATCATTGCCAGCCCCTACTGAGATCCATACATCTCATGTTTTAAAACATGAACCCTTAAACACTTCCCAGCTATGATTTTATGTACTTTCTAAGTGAAATAATGGTATGCTTTGTATACACTTTATCCTGTTCTGATATTGTTTCCACCTTTTTGATTCCTCTTTATATAATCTGTTCTCTTTTAAGTCTAGGCATTCTTTAATATTTCGTTATTATGTGGTAATAAATTGTTTAGGGACAAAGAGCCAACAAGGCTTTAGCATTTTCTTTGTGAAAACCAAAACAAACTAAAACCCCTAGAGAACCTTTTTTGTTATATATATATGTTTAACATATATGTAACATTTATATACATATCTAAATATTTTGCTTGATCCTTGCATTTCAGTCTTGGAGATCGCTGGGTCAAAAAATACACATTCAAATTCTTAAATGCTGCTAAGAATATCTAAAATGGAAAAAATGTTATTTATTACTCATCATTTTCTAGCAGTGGCAGACTGTACCATTTGACTTCTGTGAAAGGAAGTCTAGTCAAGTTTTATGTCAGCGTTTAAGTTTGCAATGTACCTTTGCAGATCTGGCACTTCAACACTTAAGTCCAAGTTGTAAAGTTGAAAAAACCTTTACAAGATTTGACAGAAGACAATGAAAGTTTTGGTTAAGCACCCTTCCTTTTTGCATATCTGGCTTAAACCTGAGTCATTGGCCCCACAGCAACAAGGAATTCCTTGTTCTACAGGCCCTCTAGAATACTGCACTGTACTTGAAATCTGAGATGAAATGTCTTTCATTTTCTGTGCTGTCTTTTTGTTAGTTTTCTCATCTGTTTATCCAGCAACTCTGTCAAAACAACCATTTCAATTTTGTTTGGAGTTACCTGGATAACATGAAACATGATAGGGATGAAACAGTCCTTGTTGAAATCCACCTGAATTTTTTCCACTGATTGCAACTCAGTGCACTCTCACCATCAGTTCTTTAATTACTCCCCAAATATACAAGAAATGTAGAACTAGTTGAATAGATAAGTTTACTTGTTATTCAGGATCAAAGGTCCCCGAATTATATCGTGGGTGTAGTTCTTTGTTTAATGGGTATAAGTCTTTGTCTTTGCTAAATTAACTTCCTCTCTGGAGCTTATAATTTCTTTCACTGTAGCACTGGCTGAAAAAGTAGAAGAGAGCTTAAGAACTAAAAAAAAAGGAAAATATATTTAAACTTGAATTTTATTTTTTTTTATGAGCTCATTGGATCAGGGCTTAAAAATATGACTAAAAATCTTTCTAGTTTAAGAAGTTAGTCTTAAATTTACTTGAGGGATGTTTTTCTGCATAGCCCGGCTTATGATACTGAAATGTCTTCCTGTCAAAAGTTGGGAAAGACAGTTTTGTGCTTTGTAAACTGTCAAGCTTTAAAAACTAAAGGTGTAGTTTTAATTTCTTTTTTGTCATTTGGTTGTTGTTTTTTTTTTTTCCTCTCCAGTTATTTAAGTTTACATGCTTAAATGGTGGGGGGTGGGAGAGGTTAAGGGCAAATTTTGTTACAGAATTATTAAAAGACATCTACCCTGATGCAGGTAGTTGAGAAGTGTGGTTCTGACATTCAGAAAGGTGCTGCTTAGTACTACTGAAACATAGTGTTTCCTAAGTTGTACTGTTTAGCTAAAGTTGCTGTTATGCTAAGATATTGTTTGAACAAAGACTTATAATTAAAAGGTCTTTAAACACTTATAGTGGATACTCCTATGTCCCTATCAGGGGAAAAAAAGGGTAGGTGGGATCACGTGATAGGTATGGTTTTGTTGGGCTTGATTTTAGGACGATTTTTTTTTTCAAATATTTTATAGAGCATTATGGAGAGAAAGCAAAACTCTTTTGTTGTCATTAGCTGGTGAGTTTAGGAAAAAGTTGCAAAAGTTTCTAGATTAGTTTGCAGAATAGTTAATCTTTTTACTGATTCTCTTTGAGGTACTTCTAAAATTAACTAGAATTCAAGTACAAACATTTTTGAATGTCATGAAAAAATAATGTTATGTAGCACATCAGAGCTGTCAGATGATTATTTGTAAATATTTTACTAAATAATTACCATTCTTCTCTTTGTATTTTGGACTGCAGACCCACAAGATGAAAATAAAATTGGCGTTGATGGGATTCAGCAGTTTTGTGATGATTTAAGCCTGGACCCAGCCAGTATCAGTGTCCTGGTCATAGCATGGAAATTCAGGGCAGCTACTCAATGTGAATTCAGTAAAAAGGAATTTGTTGATGGTATGACAGAGTTGGGGTAAGTATCCATTTCTGCATAGTTCGTAATGTAAGACCTGAGTTTGGTTTCTGTTTAAAACATTTTCAGGTAAGTTGTGTGCAGCTTTAAAAACCTGGTGGGGTGGTGCCAAGCTCAACTGTCTGTAGTGTCTTGTCTTCCTTAAATTAGTGCTTTACTACAAAGCCTTAAGAATGACCATAGTAGGGGGCAAAGCAATTTCTACCTGTGCAGCAAGGGAGGCAGGTAGATACACGTATCTCTTTATGTAATTCATAATAAACATATGCATGATTGTGTTAAGGATTTGAGTTGGACCATGTGCTGTTAAAAATAAAAGTCATTGGAGGTGTATGAAGAGAGAAAAAAATTGTGTTGAAGCAGAAAAGAATTAGGAAAACAGAAAAGAACCTTAATTTCCTTCCCTTTATGTGTTTATTCTTTTTTCCCATTTTACCATCCATACTTTTCTCATAGTCCCTTTTATACTACATACTTCATTTTTAGAGAGTATCTGTGAGACATAGAAATAAAAATGAGGTTACTATTAGTAGAAAAGGTTATTCAGTCGGACTGTGATGTAACTGATTAAAAAAATTTCCTTCCTGGATTATGGAGCTGTTCTGGATAACAGACCTTGAGGTTAAACATTGCCTCTGTTTAGCAATGTAGTCAAGCATTTATCATCATAAAATAATACTTTGTGTGTAACTTCTTGCAAGAGGTACAGTATTTCTAATATATAGAGATGTCAAAATTATTTCTATTTTAACAGATTGCATTAAATAGATGGATAATTACAGTTTATTACTCATGCATGTGTTTTGTAGCTAAATAATTTAATTTGATCTTAGAATGGCACCTTATCGATATGTTTTTACCACAGACCAACTCCTAGCAAATGTGGTGGTTTGTTTCTTGAGCAGAGGTCCTAGCAATCTGTTGTTACTGACTTCATCAGTTATTGACTTGTTTTCAGACTTTCTTTTTTAGGTAAGGGTATTGATAAATTGTGATGAAATAATTTTTTTATATCATCTGAAGTCCACTGCTTTATATTGTCTCCTTGGGTAGCTTTGGGTAGAAATTACAATTATTGATTTTCTAGCCATGGACAGCAATCAGCTGCTCATGCCCTTATATTAAAGGTTGCCATATTTATTTTTTTCCATATAACTGATTTTAAAGGTTTTGCTAAGCCACCTGTGATTTTTGGCTTGAATTTTGTTCTGTAACTTTATTGTCACCGTGCTGCTATGTTCTTCTGACTGTCCCTGACACAGTTTGTAGAAATCTGTGATTTTTTACCTCTCAGCACACATTAAACTGTTTGTGGGGGCATGATGTGATCATGCTTACTTGCCACTGGTACAGTTCTTACTGAGAGTTTGGGATGGTTTTGTTGTTTTATTACATACTTGGAGGTGCAGTGTCTGTGGTTTTTAGCAATGAACATAAGTGAACGTTTGAATGGAAAGAAATTCCCTGAGGCTTAGATCCTATAACCTCTCTAGGATGCATATGGGAAGGTATATCTGTTGGCTAGATCAAGTCCCGGTGAGACTGAAGTTCTCAGTTGAATACTGTTGGCAGAATTCTTTATCTCTTCTCTACCAGATACTGCTGCAGGCCAGAGAGGTGCTTACTTTTATCCATACCATGCAAGACAGTTAAAACTGCATTTCCATTTTATGGATTTTGTTAGTTACCCCTTCTTTAATAGAATTTTTCTCGAATCTTTAGAAAAAATACAAAACATTTAGCTACAGAGAACTTTCAAATGCACAGTGTTAGTTATGATGCTTCTTTTGAAACCTGTTTGCTTCACTTTTCGTTTCTAGGTACAATTCAAAATATTGGTAATGCCCTGTAACCCTTGAATATTCATTTGATGCTTCGGGGTGGGGAAATCCTTGTTCTTCCAAAGTTGAGTCTTGTCAGCTCAGATGCTTTCACTGAAAATGCTTCAGTCACTGTTATTCAGGGATGTGTTCCTGGTAGACTCTCAGTAACTTGATTCTGTCTTAGCTTACCTGTGCCAGGCTGTTGAATGGTTTGTTGGCCTTCAAATTGTCATCAGAGCCTAATTTTTTTCCTAGGTTTTATCCTCAAGTGTTCTATGGCAGGGAGAGAATGACCGCAAATAATAGTTCATTTTGGTGGAGAGTCCTCTAATGCTAAGATTAACTCTAAACATAGTGCACAGCCCTTCATCTAGGAGAGCAGGGAGTAAGGAATGCCTATCTAGAATAAAGCAGAACACTTGTGTTACAAGAGCTGTCTAAGGGGAAAGGATAGCAGATTTCAGTGGGGCTTGTATGTTCCTTAAGAACAGAAGAGCATCTGTTCATAAATTCGTGGGGACAGAAAAGAAGTTAAACCACTGAATCGTGTTTGGGTTGTATACTTAATGGGTGTAGGTATACAGTGTTCCCCTTAAAATTCCTTAGTAAAGGCATGTGCGTGTTTCTATTTTAAGAACACTATCCACAAAGATACTCTGTTTTTATCTTAACTAACTGTTTTGTTTTGCTCTGAAACCGAACCATAGAAAGGAGGGGGGAAGGTAAAAAGAAATCTTCAGTATTTGCAAATAATGTAACCTCTTTTGAACAGGTGTGACACCACAGAAAAACTAAAAGCTCTATTGCCAAGACTGGAACAAGAGCTAAAGGATCCAACAAAATTCAAAGATTTTTATCAGTTTACTTTTAACTTTGCTAAAAACCCTGGACAAAAAGGTCTAGGTAAGTAGAAAAAAAATTGAGAAAATATCTAGTCAGTGAAGTCGATGCCAAATACTTCCAGTACTACAGTATTCTCATTGGTGATTGTATAGTAAATTCATTATTGGTTACTTACAGTGACTCTTCCTCTTTCCCATCTTCTTTCAATTAATCTCATCATTAATGTCCCCCTGGTACAGATAATTTAATGGGGTTTTCTGGTAGCATGGACGTTCTCTCACCTCTTGTCAAAAAAATTCCTGCAGTTCTTAGAGACCTGTCAGGTTTGGGGTTGTTTTGAATACTGAACAACTGAGCTCTTTGTGTTTTCCATTTTGTTCAGAACTACTGAAACAAGATGTCCATATCAGCTCAGGAAAAGGAAAAAACTCTAGGCAAAAGTTACCATTCTGGGAATTTTTAGATTTAGCTCACAGTTCTTATATAAATTTAGAAAAATATTATTATGGGCATGGTTCAAAACTAGTGAACAAAGATAGGCATACAGTTATATATATAGGCATTAAATTACTATTTTTTATAAAGTTTGAGATTTGTCCCAGTCCTTGCCTTGTTTTGTTGGAGTAAAACTCATTCATTATTTATATTTTGATGTTTTATTCTCTTCAAATCTAGTTTGTGAATAGATGCAAAAAAATAGCAAGATGAAATTCACTATCTCGTCAAATTTATGTCCACTTTCAAAAGACACTGTGTAGGAAGGAATTAAACTCTTTTTCATGTCAAATAGCACCATCATCACTGTTCTCCTTGTGCTGTGGGTGAGAGGAAGTTGGTTGGGGTTTTTTTTTTTGTGTTTGTTTGTTTTTTAGCATAACCACTTTAAATCTGTGTCTACCTTACTTGGCAAGTTTTTAAAAGTTTTTCTCAAGAACTGTTGAAAGAGTATTGGGGTGGAGGAGCAGAATATTGCTTTAGGCTTCAACCAGGAGCATCTGTTCCACATTCTTTTGTGGGAACTACTTTGTATAACCTCTCTTGTCTTTTTTCTAAACTCTGGGCAACTTTTGCCCAGTTTATATTTTTCTTCATTTTTTGCAGCAGTTTTATTTTTCAATACGTGTCACTCTCTCATGACTCACGTGCCGCTTTTCCTGACACAAAAATGAAGTGGTTCTTTAGTGGTTCTGTGAGCCTGGTTGGAATTCTAGTCCGTTAGCTACTCTTCATTAACAAAGCTTAGTACTTTCAAATTGCAGAAAAGGTAACTCAGTTACAGCTGAGGCTGGAATTTGTGGGACACCTCAAGAAATATTACAAAGAGATTCCTGTTTTAATTGGATGAGTTCCAGCATGAAACTCAGGTCTTTGGGAAATACGTTTCCAAAGCTTTTCACCTAAGCCTGTATGAAGAAGGAGGGAGGGCAGCCCAACCCAGATTATGGAACCGAGTGTGCTGTTTATTTGACATGAGGAGGAAATTTACTTGTTTTCCATTACTTCTGTTTATTCAGTATTGGAGGCCCGTTCATTTTTAAGTCTGTCTTCTCTGCTGTGTAAGAATGGTACTTTTTGGCAATAAAACACCTAACTTCTTTCTCGCACTAAGAGTTGAGGTATTAGCAGGTGAAGGTAAGAAGTGCAAAAATTTAAGTAAAACTAAAACTGTAGAAGGAGTTGATTTGAACTGTTGCTGATTTCAGTTTTCAGGAATTTTAATAATTCTGGTAATATTAACTGTTTCTTGATTTCAAGTAGTGCTTAGTTCTTACATGACAGTATTTTGGTGATGTTTTTTGTCAGACTTTTTCTGGTTTTGCTAAGATGATGCTAGATGGGAAAAAAATATCAACAGGTGCCACTGTTCTTACTTCAGCAGTAATACACTGTGGTATTTCTGTCTGATGCGAATTCGGATCACCATAGCTCAAGTAGAAAGAAAGTACTGAGCAAACATTGACTACTGGGGCATTTTTGAGTGATTGAGGGCAGTGATAGCTTATCCATTAAAATTAACACTGTATATGTTTGGAGTTGCAATCTTTTCAAGGAATGCCATTATAGTCAGCTGAACAAAGAGATGGAGGAAAAAAGTAAGTTTACATGTTGGTATTTACAATAATTACAGAAGGAAGCAGTATGTTGTAAGCAAAGATAAATCAGTCTTACTGGAGCGTATGAGCTGAGAATTCTAGTTGCTTCAGCTACATTTAATATAGGTTTAGGTGTTTTTATTTCTATTTTGCATCCTCTTCTCTGTATACATTATGTATTTTCTTCCAGAAGGCGAACTGTCCATCTTTGCTCCCTCTCTCCAGGAGTGTTTGGTTATTTGTGGCACAATGACTACGTGCTGTATTGTCAAGGAGATGTGGGAACTGACATCATCCATGTGCAAAGACTGTTTCTCTCTTACTGTTTGGAGCCATGACTCAGGATACTTGCATGAATTCAGTCCAGATAGTTAAACAGTATGTATTATTAGGATTTTTACCACATGAGCTGTTATAAATCTAGCTGTGCCTAAGCCATCTTACGGTATTGACCTCTCTTTCTTGAGGGGAAGCCACATGAGGAGTGTCTGAGGGCACTTGGTCTGTTCAGCCTGGAGAAGAGGAGACTGAGGGGAGACCTCATTGCAGTTACAACTTCCTTGTGAGGGAAAGAAGAGAAACAGGCACTGTTCTCTTCTCTGTGGTGACCAGGGACAGGACCCAAGGGAATGGCCCGAAGTTGTGTCAAAGGAGGTTTAGGTTGGATATTAGAAAAAGGTTCTTCACCCAGAGAGTGGTTGGGCACTGGAACAGGCTCCCCAGGGCAGTGGTCACAGCACCAAGCCTGACAGAGTTCAAGACGTGTTTGGATGATCCTCTCAGGCGCATGGTGTGACTCTTGGGAATGGTCCTTTGCAGGGCCAGCAGCTGGACTCGATGATACTTGTGGGTCCCTTCCAACTCAGAATATTCTGTGATTTTTTGCTACATGCACATTAGGTGACATTCAGTGCTATCCAAGCACAGGATGCTGTTTAGCTCCTGCCCAGCTGCTTGCCTCAAAATCTTTCTGGTGATGTGCTGCTCTGATAGTGTTTGTCTACTCATTCCTGTACCTTCACGTTGGAATTGTAGCTTACAGACTAAGAAGTCAGTAAGTTATGTCAAGTAAGGAAGAAAAGTGAATGGTTTCAGTTAATGAGGTGGAAATAATCTAGGAATTTTTTCCTAAATTTCAATTGTAAAATATTCTAATGTAATTTTTCTGGGGTCTGAAGTATTCAGTGTTTTCTTTTTTATTACGTTGGGAGCCTAAATCACCAAGTCTGGTAATGGTACTCATTGCTTAGGGGAGTGAACTGTAGGCTAAAAGAATGTTGCTTCATTCTTGCATATACACATGGCCTGTAAATGCATCTATTTGTAAACTAAGCATAATGTCAGTGACGAATGGGAAATTCTTATTCTTAGCAGATAGGTAATAGAAATTTTTTATTAAGAAAGACTTAATTAAAATCCTGCTGTTGGGTCCTTCAGGCTAAATGCTAGTGCATCTCTTTTCTTTTTTTTTTTTTTTTTAATAGAATTAACTCTTGAGAATAAAGCTTACCAGAAGTATATCTGGGGTAGGAAGACTGACTCAAACAATTATTTTTCATGTTTATTATCTTAACATATTGAAACTGTAGGAAATTATTAGAATATCTCTGAAATGTTCAAACAGCAGTGCTTTGGTTATGAGTCATGTTCATTGCTCCATCAGTATTGTAATACATTTCAGATTACTTTTTTAAAATCTGTTTCTGCTGTTTTAAGATGTGATAAGCAGCAGTTATTACCTTTTTAAATGCCAATCCCCCCCTGATAAACATCAGGAAATAGTGATTCATGAGTTCCTTTTCAATGTGCCAAGTGGTCTTTAAATTTAAAAGACACAGAAACACTTTTCTAGTGTCTTCCCTTTTGCCAGACAGGATCGATGTCTACCAAAACCATTCCTTGCAGCTGTTTTTCTAACCTAATGTTCAGTGGTGTTCTAGGAGTATATGCTAACTTGCCTTTTCAGTTTCAGTAATTATCAGCAAGATTTGACATCTGATTGGCAGGGGTCCTCTGGCTGAAAAATCCACTACCTTGACATTATAGAATTTTAAATTTTTGATGGCAGGTCTCATACATCGATGTCCATGCTTGCTTAACCCTATTGTTAGGTTTTTATTTATTTCCTTTTTCTAGCATATAAGTTAAATCTCTCTTCCTGAATCTTCCAGTTCACTTCTTACCTGACCAAAGTAAATATGCAGCTTATCCTTAGAGTAACAGCTTTTTACATATTTGACAATTGTGTGTGTGTCTTCCCTTAGTCTCTAGACTGAGTAAAACCAAGTACCCTGATAAAATTTATCTTCTAGCTCTCTGATACTGATATGTCTTCCAACTCTTTGTTTCCTTTGCAATTCAATTGATCTATCTTGTCTCGTAGTACACAAACAAACGAGTTACGTTCCATGTGCCTTAGATATTTTGCTCCTTGTTTTGCATCCCATTAAGTTTGTTTGTTTGATACTGCCTGCAATTTGCAGTCTGTTTTACTGTTGGGTTTCTGCAGTGCTGCAATGCCCCCAGTTAATTTTGTTCTTGTATTTCTGCAGTTGATTATTCTCACTAGCTATATGACTTTGCACTTCTCTTTAATGAAATCTTCCTTATTTACTTCCCAGTGGTTTTTCAATTTGTCCAAATGATATTGAATTCTAATACTGTCTTCTACCATGCCACACTTTTTTCAGATTTTGTATAAGTTGCAAATGTATTGTATCGCCCGAGTTACTTAAGTGTCAGATACCCCATGGATGAGTTACTTTCTCCCAGTTTGTCAAACAACAGAGGTTCTTCTGGAACTTCTTTGACCTTTATCAAGTTTCAGAGATGGTAGGTAGCAGCTTGAGACTGCTCCAGCATACGGAGATGAATTTCATCATACCTGGCTTTGCTTTGGGCAGCAGTGCTTTAAGACTGAATTTTTAAAAGTTCTTTCTGAAATAGCTGTCAGTTTTCATTGAATCTTTTTGCCTGGAGCATATTTTGAGGAAAAAACCTCTGTGTGTCCCAGAATTTTTTCTTTCTGGGATTTTCAGCAAGACACATAGTATCTTTTTTCACACCACGTGCCATTTGTAAGACTGGAGTGGGATGGCCCTGAAGCCCTTCTTAGGAGTCTTTTTGTGATAGAATTCTGGTGTTACCTGGCACAGCTGTCTTCATAATGCAGTGTGGGTTTTGCTTCAGGAAAGCAATCTTGAGTGGGAGGGTTTTGTGTGTAGTTTTCTGTTTTATTTCTTTTTAGAACAGCCTGTTTTCCATTGCTTTTTTATTTCTTCTTCTGTGGTTCCCCTCAAAAGCAATGGAAGAAATTCTGCCTTTATGTAATTAGATGGGACTAATCCTCTCCAATAAATTAAGTTGCATCTGTTCTGTCATTCCCAAAAATAGGCACAGAGTTCAGTACACCAGTACTCATTCCTAGAAATAGGACAGCCTTTTATAGGAGTCTCTTTTCCACAGTTCTTGTGGTGATAGTATGGAATTTTTATGTCTCTTTATATCTGCAGGACTTCTGTCACTGTAGTCTCATCCAACGTGAACTTTCCATTTCCTTTTATTACCTTATTATCAAGTAGTGTACTTCAGTCTGGACATGTGCTGTTTAAACAAGTGAAAGTAGTAGCAGTCCCCCAAGGTGATAGGTCCTATAAGTAGTGGGCTGCAGGAGGCGAAAGCACAGTGCATAAGATCTACCATGAATTTTCTTTAAGCAGAAAATGATGTTGTAATTTAATGTTACTCAGCACTCAACTGTCAAATGTCTTTCAAATAAATCAGAATAGGTTTGATCATTATCGAAGACGGATGCCTATACCTGTTATACCTGTTATACCTGGCTCTCCAAGTAGTGGACAGAATCCAGGCAAAGAAACATAGCTAGGTTTCAACACAGCAGTGCCATCTAGATGGTCAAATGCTGGATCTGGCATACATAATATTTAGATTTATTCAACTTCATCTGCATGTTTTCTATGTATTTTGAGTTATAATAGGGGAAGTTTATTAAGGTCTGGTTTTCCAGGAGACTTTAAAGAGAATTATTATGGATAACTGTGATTCTGTCTGTTTAATTGGCTCTCTCATGTTGTTGGTACTGTATATGGTACAGTAAGTTTTGCAGGTTGCAGATTTGGACAAGTTTATCACCTTCTACTCCCAAGTTTTAGCTTTTCTACTGCGGTCAGAATGAAATTTTGTGTCCTAACTCTTGACTGATAAGTGTACTAAAGAACAGGATTATAGGTCTTTTGTCATGTTGCATACAGAGCAGTTCAGATTTCTAAGGCCACTGTTCAAGCTCAAAGCAAGGCCTTAGCTTCATCTTTTTTTTTTTTTCCTTTTTTTTTTTTTTTGAACTTGATACTTGCTGTGATTCTCTTAATGGATCTCCCTTTGACCCCCAACAAGACATGCTCAGGAGTTTATTACAGTTTGTTTCAGCACCAGGCAGGAGCTTTACGCATTCTTTCATGGTCTTCATCTTTCAACATGGAAACTAAGAGCTGATTTGGTCCTTCATCACTTCTTTGTGATCCCTTCGCCTGCGTGCTGGCTCAAAAGGTTGTGCTTCCTTCTCTCTGCCAGTTGCCTGGGATCAAGCAAGAGATGAAAGATGAGGAGGGCATTCAGACTTGAATCAAATATTACCTCAAGACCGGAAGATTGACTATTCTTTGCTTCCGGTATGTGGACTTCAAGGAGTTTTCAACTTCTATGAGCAGATGAGTATAATGTGCTCTTTTTAATTGAGGCAACATCAGCTTTGGCTTTTATAATAGCAGTATCTCAAGATTCTTTGAAGAGACCCTTAGAAATTAGGAAAGGATATTTTTTTTCTGTTTTGTTTTTCTTTCCCCCTCCCCCACCTAGTTATCAAAATTTCCTCCCCTTTCAGTGAAGAATTAGATTGATCCATTTGTAGGCTATTTGTAGGAGTGTGTGGATTGAAGACATTGAAGGAGTTCAATAAATTAATTTCATGTTTATTTAGAAAGACGTCTTTGAGTGCTGTATTTTAGATGTTCCAATGGCATTGGTCTGTGCGTATGATACTTGCTTTATTTTGGTTCACATTTTTCTTGCTGAAAGTGCCAACAGTTTAAGAGAAACTTGGTACAGAGCAGGTGCTCTGATCAGAAAAAAGTGTGGCATAACTGCTAGTTTAGTAATGCTATATTGGTTTACTCGTGTTTGGCCCTTATTTGGGAAATGTATATCCAGTCAACTTTAAGGCATCTGTTGTAGTTTATTTGAATAGTACATGGAGAGACTTGAAGAGGCAAGAGTATTTTGGAACTGGCTACAGTCAGGTTCATTAGACTGCACTCAAACTGATGTGTAGATAGCCATCTTCTAAGTCTAGCTTGCATTCCAAAGCAGTTCAGTTTCTGCTTTTGTGCAGTTGATGCTTAAGATAATAAACATGAAAGGTTCTAAGATAATAAACATGAAGGTTCTAAGATAATAAACATGAAAGGTTCTGCATGGGGTCAGCCTGTTTCAGCATGGCAGATGCTGAGACAGAGCTAATGAGCACAGTCAGACCCTGCTCAGTTCCCGCAGTGCTCCTTTGAAATCAATGTGCTGTGCTTTACTGTTCTTCCCTGTCCACTACAGACACTGTACATTACACATCCCCTAACGCAGAGCACTGGGAAGCTCTTTGTTGACGTCTTTGCAGGGTTGAGTGGATCCAGCTTGGCAGGATCCTGAGTTTAGCCAGGGTCTGTATTAATATCATACCCCTTACCTTTCTTTTTTTTTTTTTCCTTCTCTCTTCCTTCTGAGGGGGAACTTCCAGTTGCAGTTAAAGGCTTTTTTTTTCTCTCAACTTAGGGGAATTTTGTGGAGCAGTTTTAGGTTGAATCCTGGTGGTACTTTCTTGTTACTTTACTGATTAGACTTTACTGATTAGGAAAGAAGAAACTAATTCTTGTGTCCGCGTTCTTAATTTGGAGGCAATCATTCAGAGATGAGGAAAGGAGGAATTGAGTAACTCACTTATCTTGCAAGTATTCATTTGATGTGTGATGGTCAGGCAGTGTGATGATCCAGTTGCTGAGACAGATTGACACCAGTTTCCATTGTTCCCATACCTGCATCAGTTATCAGTTTTGATACAGTGTCTAAAAGTTGCATCAGTAATTTAGGTGAATTAGTGATAATACTCTTAACAGTTTCAAACATGGCTGTAAGAACAGCTCTTGCTGGTAGGGCAGACTGAGAGCAGGAAAGCTGTTTGGCAGAGGATGATGACTGAGTGCTGCAACCCCAGAGTGCGGTTTTGGCATAGCAGGTCTAAATGAACTGCATTTCATGTTCCTCACAAATCCTACTCTCCAGCCAATTCCTTGCTCTCTGTTGATTTCTCTTTTTTTTTTTTCACACTTCCTTTATTTCTTACATGCAGTGACTTCATTGCCCATATCCAAAATCATAGTAAAGGCATGAGGAACTTAATTTGATTCTTATTTTATTTGTGCAGCAATCTAATAATGAGTTTTTTCTGTGTTAACAAGATAAGCATTTGATCAGATCTTGAAAGTAGACACAGACTGTTTAACTGGTGATGTTTCTCCTTCTGCATTAATTTTGCTATTTGTTATCACTTCAAGCTTTCTATTCAGGGGAGAAGAGGATGAGGTTTTTTTAAATGCAATTTTAGAATAAGGTTTTAATGTTTCAGAATAGATTGTACTGTGTGGAAAATACTGTATTACTGATTGTGAAAAGCTGATTTTTTAAGGTGTTGCATGACAAAGAACTCACTAGATACTGACACTGAAAATAGTTTGAAGGGAAAGCTCAAACCATCATATAATATACAGCATATGATGTGGTATTTTTGATGTTCTTGAAACGTTAACCATTTAGCTATTTTATGTTTTGGATGTGAACATGAATGTTAGCAGTGAAGTCTCTTCTAAACTGGTCCTTGTCTATGTGTTTTCAGAGATTCGTGCATCTGTCTTTTTCTTTCCATTTATGAAACTTGAATTATTACTCTATAATGTGGGAAGCATATTTTTTGGTACAAAACCACTGTAGATTTTTTGGGGGCATTTTAAGGTTTGTTTTTTTGGTTTTTTTTTTTTTTGTAATGATGCCTTCATATCTATGCAGCATTGAAAAGGTTATTCCTAAGACTGCTTAAGAAATTCTTGACTTGCAAAAGCATCTTCCTGTGGGCATGCAGAATGTGGATGGCATAAAGCTAAGGCTTTTTTTTTAATATCTATTAGTACAGCACTAATTGTAGCAGAAACACAGTCTCCACAGTCCTGCTGTTTATTGATACTACTGTCAGCATCCTAATGTAGAATTGGAACTCTGTAACTAGGTCTTCCCTTTAAAGCAGAAAGATCCTCTTTTTTGTCTTGTATTCCAGTGTGAAGGTTTTCAACCTGGGCAGGGAATTGTCTTCAAACAGAAGTGTAGCCATAGCCCCTGGGAATGTGGCACACCTGAAGGCCTGATTTTCTCATGTACTGTAAGATGGCATAACCTGGCACCACTACCAAAAGTGATAGTCCATCTAGTCCTTTTGTTCAAATAACTCTTGTTCATGGGTCTCTGGGATTACAGTGAAACAGATGGGGGAGATTGATTTTTTTTTTTAAATTCTATTTTATTTTTACCTTGAGCAAATTTTACTAAGATCAGAACTTTCCTCCTTGTGCCTAATGAGGGGAGCAGCTCCAGTGTGGACCAGTTTCAGCCACTACAGAGCAGCATCCCCAGTGGGATATGCATTTGTCATACATTATAGCGAACAATTCCTGTATTTTTGTGCAGGAGAATCCATTGCCACACACATAAACTGTGCCTCTCAAGCATCAACTTAAGGTAGTATTTCACATGCATTTTCACGATTTTGCAATAATCAAGTTCACCTTAACATAATACTGAGTTTGACACAAACACACAAATAAACCAGGGAAGTGTGATCTCTTCTTTTCCTTTTAACTCCTTTTTTGTGGCATCTTTAGCCATCTTTGTTGCCCTACCTATACTTTCTTGCTTTTTCAAAGGAATATTTCCATCAGACATATATAAATTCTTCAGGTGTTATTTCTTCAAAGTGCGTTTTGCTTGATGTTGTCACATGATTTTCAAGCTTTGCTTGGAGGGTTGGAGTGTTCATCGAAAAGTGTAGTGAATAGGATCAAAGCCAGTCACTTCACAGGGACGTTTAGCAGCTCTTAAGATTATTCAAATTTCTCTCTTTTAATTTCTTTCACTTTTCATTTGGGATAAAAGGTAAGAATAAATAATCTGTATATCTAAGCAGCAAGTAAATGCTATTAATTACTCTCTTCTGCTTATTTTTTGTGACAAGTGAGCACAGTGGCAAAGACAGGAAGAACTGAAAGAAGTTTATTAGTTCAAGTTCTGTGCTGAAGAGCGCTCAGATCATAGTAGGACAAACACTGGCAGCACTGTGTCTGTATGACTGGGTAGAGGCGTATTGCATTTCTCTGCATCTTAACTATTGCACTTTATCTGGGCCCCAGCCCTGTATGATACAGGTACTCTAGGGACGTGACTATGTTAAGATCTGGAACATCTCTTTCAGACTTGAAACTTGATTTCAGGTGACAAGAATGTGCTTTGATTTGTAATGCGATACGTACAATTTCAAAACACATGGTTCTTTCTTGCAGGTGGAGATTGAGCTTCTGTTCTAATCTGCTATGACAGTTCTTTCTGTTAAGCTTTATGTTCTGTTTACACTTCCTTTACACTGAAAGCACAAGCTGAAATACTTTTGTTGTTTAAGAAAGGCTGTGCTTTATTTTGTGGTTGCACAGCAGTAAGCATACACTTGGTGCTGTTACCTATGGGAGCAAACACAGAAACCATTAGGTATTGTGAGTTGCTGAAGATGAGAACAGGCCTTCAAGGAAACATCCTTTCTACCCTTAAGTTATATCTAATATTGGTTTTCTGCTGGAATATATGGCAGTGCTGCATCCTCCTTGAACTCTGCTCTCAGATCACTGGTCATGATGCAGAATAAGGGCTACTTTCATGGACTTACATTTTCAGTATTGTGTGTAGGTGTTTATCTGTGAATGATTCCAGAAGAAGAGAATTTTTGCTGTGGGACGTTCTCTAGAATCATAATGCCACAGACAAATTTATTTTTTTCATCCCCTTGTGTCCTTAAATTCCCTTCAAAGTCAAGTGTGTCTAAAATGTGATAAATTAAGAGGAATTGACACCTGTGGATTTAAATGTTTGCTTTTTTATCAATATTTGCTGTACTTGTGTGCGTATGTATATACTTCTAGTTTTAAATTTGCAGAGTTATCAATAACTATTTTGTTCTGTTTCTGTAGACTAAAAGTAGCTTTAATCTGGCACTGATGGATAGTGACAAAAATACTTCAGTCTTAATGACTTTAATATTCAATACACAATTTATACTGTTACTGCTTGTCTTCAGCCTTTTGTGTCAGTGAGAGTAGGAAACAATTCCCTATAATTATTTTAGTGATCTTAAAAGAACGTTGTTTATTTGTATCATAATATACTGGATGTAGCATCGATAGTTTTATTGCTTGTAATGGGCTGTAATATTTATGTGTTGCTTTATCTCTTGCAGATCTAGAAATGGCGATTGCATATTGGAATTTAGTCTTGTCAGGAAGGTTTAAATTTCTAGATCTTTGGAATAAATTTTTGTTGGTAAGTATGTGCCATATTCCTTACTGTCTGTCTTAATCTATGGTATCTATGGCTGTTGTAGGCTGTGTGCTTCCAAAAAGAAAAAAACCCTGATATCTGAATATTTCAAACTTTTTCCTTTTTGAAAACTGTTATAAAATGGTCTTAAATCAAGGCAAATTAAATGTTCTCTGTATAATTTTCTAATTGAGAAGAATGCAAAAAGGTGTAGCAAAGCAATAGAGTATTCTGCTTGCTTGATCCTGTATCCTCCTACTTAGGAGACTTTCTGCATGAAAGGAGGCTGTGATTGTAGACTCAGCTGATGCTGTCTTTATTCTCACGACAGCTGTGATTATTGTCAACCATATATTTTACCATGCTCTGACTTCTGTAGTGTTAATGCATAAACACAGTCTTTTTAAGTCAGTCATAACAGAATTGATATTTAACTTTGGAGACTTTTAATTTTAAGCAAAATGTTCTTGCCTGAGTAATTAATATGACTAATTTTTTAGCTAATAGTTGTGAACTGATCTTGACAGTTTTCTTATTACTAGTGCAATTCTGTGGACAGTGGAGTAAAGATGCATAACTTAAGAATATTTTCAACTTGTAAGTTTTATAATAGATCTGTTTCACTCATCAATGTTTCTACATTTGCATTTCAAGTAATTACAAAAAAAAAAAGTTACATCATGGATAATTTATCTCAAATTTTTTAATTTCTATTTATTTTTTATCTGTAGTTTAGGAGAGAAAAGAAGTCTTTCTGCATTTTGTCCCCCAGTGCTTAGTAGGGGAAGTGTATTTTGGAAATGTTTTCCTGAAGTTTTTTCTAAATTTTTAGGTAGTATATTTATTTGAATCACTGAATAACGTGCCAGTTTCGTGAAGAGGACTTGTGAAAACATTTCATGTTTTAACTGCCTTCATATACTTAACACATCCAAATTCAAATCTGTGGATGTAACTGAAGAAAAATCTGCAAGTTTTTTGCCCGTTTTGCTGTGTGTTGAAGTTTGTTACAACAAACAGTTCTGTGGATCTCTACTTCAAGTAATAATCTAAATTGCCCAGTATAAAGTGTGTTACTTCAGAAGAAATATTTAACCCGAATGTTTACTTCAGGAAAAATGTTCAAAATATTTCAACTTTAGAAAGAAGCGAGCTAGAACTCTTTTGGGTGTTTTTTGGGTTATCAGTTATTCGTTAAGATAACAAACATGAAGAAATGTATGTAAAATGTGTTTTTTTCTGTATATGTCAATATAAGATACTACTGTGGAATTTGAAAGTAGCTTGGATTGAACAGAAGTTTTTCCTCCATTATAGGAACATCATAAAAGATCAATTCCAAAAGATACTTGGAATCTTTTGTTAGACTTTGGAAATATGATTGCAGATGACATGTCCAACTATGATGAAGAAGGTAAGCAGTGCCTGAATATCATAAAGTGGTACATCAGAATTAAAATATTGCTATAAATGAACATGGGAGCCTGTTGCTACCTCCCATCTTAATTTGTTTATCCTTGCAGTTTTAGCTGCAAGTACAGCATCGTGCTTGTTGCCAAAACAGTAATGATAAGGTTTACTGTAAATAGAAATAAAGATACTGTCACACCATGATATAGCACATTATTTGAACATGTTATGCTACAAATCTCTCAGTGAAACGGAAGGCTTTGTACACAATTTTTGCTAACCTAATAGCAGTTTTCACTCTGTTACTAATTCTGTTTTGGAATGTGTACAGAAATCCGTCCTAAAATATGGATGGCTCTAATAAGAATGCTGTGGTTTTGCTATCAACTAATGTGTGGATTTTTATGCTTTAAATAAATTTTGTTTGTCTTAAGAACTATAGCTTCAAGAAGAGATTCAAATGTTGAATTTATTAATTAGGTGTTTTTTTCAAGTCTTTTATCATCTCATGTTTGTAAAAGCTAGGCTAGGCCAGAAATGTTAAGGTGAGCTGCTGATTCTTTGTATTTAAAGTCTACACCAATTTATTGCTGATAATAACAGATCAATTTCTGAATTGCTTGACTTCTCTTTAGGAGCGTGGCCTGTTCTAATAGATGATTTTGTGGAATATGCACGCCCCATAGTCACAGGAGGAAAACTTCCTAACCCCAGACTTGTCAGTATGGACTAAACATGCTCTCTGAACTGCATCGGGTGATGAAGATTTGTTAACTGAAAACTGTGCATGTTGTTGCTGGTTTCAGTGGTTGTAATGACATTCTGCACAGAAAACAGAAATTCTTCCTTTCTGCCTAAAGGAAATGATGGCTGACTTGTGGACACTTCAAGAACAAACTCAGAAGATAGTCCAGGCTGTTTGTAGGCTATTGGCTTCAATTATTGTTCTGGTTGGATCATATAGGATGTAGATTTTTGCATGATTTTATACTTTGGAGAAGTTTAACTAGAGGCCATTTTATTAAAGTCTTGACAGCACAGCATGCCATTCAGTTCATGATCCAAAGCGAACACCAGCAGTTACATAAATAAAACTGTATTATATTGTACTTATATTAAAAGCAGTATTTGTGGTATATAAATTAAATCTCTAAATAAAATTTACGCAGTATGTTGTATTTTTATAAAAGTTAGTTCCATGATCTGTCCTAGTGTGGAATTGTAACAAAACAAGAAAGAAGCAAAAAAAAAAAAAAAACAACCAAAAAAACCCCAGAAAAAACTACTTTTTTTTTTTTTTAACTTGTTGCCAAAATTTTGAATTTGTACTTTTAAGTCCTAGATGTATAGATTGATTGTATCCTTCCTTTTGTTTTCTGCCAATGAGACTAACTTGCTCATTATTCTTCTTGAAGTGCTTGGGCATGTAGCAGTAGCATTGCTGAGGACAGGCTACTGCTCTGTGCTGTGTTGCAACTCCACCTTTTCTTATTAACTATTTTAAAGTAGGCATTAAACAACCAAAGATGCTTTTTATAATTCATGCTTGAATATCATAATTCACTTAGTCTTCAGTTATGTGTTTTATTTATTTTTAGTAAGGAACTGGTGGAACATGGATTTTATTTGTAGCTTCAAACATACCATAAATTCTAGCTAAATGCAACGTAGTTAAAAATGCAATTCCTGGCACTTCTCATGGAAAATGTATGTGAGTAAGCCCAAAGACTTAATTAGTTGGCTTCCATGTTGGAGAAATAGCTAGGGATAAGGAGACTTTATATAAATGATTATAAATATTCATGCCTCTGCATGTATTGTGCATTTGATTTTATTTATTTAAGTGCGGGCTGGGGGAGAAGAGTAAATTAATGTAGTTTCAGTGGGGGTGGAATTGGACCAGTTTTCACAAAATCTGAATTTGTTCAGTCATTTGTTTCTCCCCTTGTGTCAGCCATTGATTATAAAGTGTACAGAGGTCAGTCTCCTCTATGTAAAAAGTGTCTTCCACTGTCTAAGCACAAAAAAGTTTTACCAGAAACTATTCAGCATGTCTTCGCACAGGGCTCTTTCAAATGCTACCTCATCAAAATGAGTTTGTCATAGCCACTGTAAAAGTTTGTTAAAATGAAGAGTTGCTAAAGAGTGTGTACAGCTATGATCAATATATTTTCTTTAAACAGAGCTGAAGAGATGCAAGAATTTTGGAGAGAATAGTGCATTAAGTTATATAAGTTATATCTGTTTGGATCACATCAGATCACTTAAGTATTGCATGACAGCATACTATTCTATTTTGTAATTGCAAGTGTCTAAAAGCTTGCAATATTCTCTTACACTCTAGAGTTTTACACAAGCACTCAGCTTTCATTTATGTCAATGCAACCTGCAAGAACAAATGTGCATGTTGCATATAGAGAGATTGCCTTCTTTCTTCCGCTTGAGAGCATTTCAATTATGCATGATGTTTAAAAAGCAGGATTAGGGCAAATCTGAACAAATTAGCAAGTTTTCTCTTGGTAAGAGTATAGCAAGCAAGTTACGAATGCCCCATGACTGATTTATTGTTAGTATTTCTTTTTTACCCTTTCAGGGCAGCCGGCAGGTGTCAGCGTGGCAGCCAGCAGCTGCCTCCTGCTTCTGTGTCAAGTTGGCCAGGAAACTTAAGCCAAATTATTACTTTCTGACTGCATCTTTTTAGAAAGTCATTTGTGTGCATAACTTCTGCAGAAGTCAATGGGGATCAAAAGGTAGTATTGCCCTCTTGTTGATGGATTTGGTTGATCTACCTTTCCATCCCCAAACAAGCCATTTCTATATCAGTCCCAAAGTCTTTTGTGAAAGAGTCACAGAGCATCAAGTGCATTTATCTAGCCGAAAGTGGTGGAATGCTTGTTATTCACACTATTACCACTTAACATATATAGCTATAATATAACTGCACAGAAGTAGTTCGATCTATCAGTATGTGATGTAACTGAAGTTTCATAGTGCCAGAACTTGTGAAACATTTGCTCGTGCTGAGAGTTCCTTCAATCTGATGAACCTTCTACCTTTTGAAATAAAGCATAGAAAATGCATGGGCATTGAGGTTTTTTTGCCTTGTTAATCTGAGCAAGAGGGAAGGTGCTTAGCACAATAATCAGTTTCTATACATAAGCTTTTACTCAGTCTTAAGCCTCATTCCTGTGAGGATCCTTCATGGGAGACACCTTCCAACTCATGAAGAGTGGGTACAATATCTGAAGATAGGAGTTGCTCCTTATTAGCCAGCTTCTGAAGTTCTTTCGTTCTTCCTGATCTTCTCTCCATTTGAAACCATGTAAGCTTTTTACATTCCCATACATAATAGCATGGAGTAACACTTTCACACTTGAACAAAAAAAATACAAATACATTGCTTTCAAATTATGAGTTTCTTATGTATTTTAATAATTATCTGCTGTCTACAGTTCCACTTTATGGGGCACTCTGACTCACTTTTTAAGTAAGTTGATACAGTGGTAAGACCTAGGCTGATCAGTTTATAATCGTAAATGGTACAGATGTCTTCAAGTTGTTCAGTGCATACAGTATTACTTCACAGATATGCTCTATGTATTTTTAAACTTGATGCCAAGTTGTTTGGTTTTACTACCTAGAGTGTTTGAAACTGAGCCATAGGATTTGTACTTGCCAATTCTAAATTTAAATGTAATTTATCACATGTGTCATGCCAAGGAGAGCAAACCTGCAGGCATCTGCTCATTCAGTGCACCTGGGAGATTTGCTGCTGAGTAAGCTGTACATGTGTAAATTTTGTGGCAATGGAAAAAGGAATAAATGGACTGTCAACATAAAGGATTGAAATAAGTTGTGAGACGTCTGTATGGTTTTTGTCAGCTTTCTGCTTTGGAAGTCTTGCAAAGGCCAGTGGGGTTTTTGTTATTTGGTTTATCTATTAGATTCTTGCATTATTGTGCCATTAGCCAGAATAGGGCAAGATGTAACTCATTTTTTACTAGCTGTAATAAATGTTTGGTTTCCTCATCTGTGCCACCTTTTAGCTTTTGGGAAGCTTGATATGTTTAGCTGCAGTGCTGTATTCACTACATGTGTCTGCTAGTGACCAAACTCTGCAATTTGTGTCATTAGCTTGGACTGGCAATGAGAGGTGTAATTGTAGGCTGTAATCCTGGCTCTGAGCTCTGTAGGAGAAGCAGTGTGCTCAGAAGTCTATGAAAAGACCTTCAGAGGTGTTTATTCACCTGTCATTAGTTCTCTTCTGAAAGTTTAAATCAAAATAAATAAGTTGCCCTCCATCCTCTCCCAGCTGTCATCCCTTTCTAGTGCCTTTAACCACCTACAGGCTGCTTTGGTGTCACAAGTCTTGTCCTTTTCCAGTAACAGTAAAACTGTTGATGCTGATATTTGAACCACAGCAAGCTCTTTTCCTTTCAGGTGTCAGCACTAGTAGCTTCCCTCAGCTGATACCAATCAGCATCTGTCTCACCAAAAGGCACAAGTCCCTTCCAAATGAGAAAAAGTGTAAGGTTTTTACAACCATGAACATGTTCAGCAAAACATTTTTTCTGATCTTTTCATTATGTACAGCATGCTGGGTAGAATTAGGTGAGGAGATGATCTGCAAATGCAGCTGCCTCTACAGCCAACATGCAGAAGAGACCGTATTTCAGACAGATGGGTGCAGTGTTCACCTCGTAATGAGAAAGGCTGGGGAACCTCAGAGGCATTCAAAGTTTGATTTAGTGTTGGGATAACTGCTCTTGTTGGGGCATATACTTGACAAATTCCTATGTGGTTTTTTTTTTTTTCTTGTGTCTCCTTTTTCAAGCAGTGACATACTCAATTATTCGGCAAACTCTATAGGCTTCATGTCATGACCACAGCTTTCTGTCAAGAGAGCAAAGAAGGAAGAAGTCCATGCTATGGTGTTAAAGGATTCTTTTTCCTTTAAGGCAGTGTTGTAAAGCTGTATGAAATTGATTTGATTCATCTCCATTATTAAAGAATTGAGTAAAACCAGTCTGTTTTTTTCCTGGATCTCAATGAATGTGTTTTAAAGGAATTAATCCTGTTGATAAAGTAAAATCCTTCAATAGTTGTCAAGATGGCAGCTCTAACAGAAGTCTGACACCCATCTGGTATCCACCCTACTTTTCCAGGATATGGTTCTGTGTTCTTTGGATGGGTGGACTTGGATTCAAGAGCATTTATCTGCTGAGTGTCTTTGAATGGCAGAAGCATCATTTACTCATGGGTGAAGCATTTTGGGTGCAGTTGTCTTCTTTTAACTTAAAAAAGAACTGTGCGGACACAGAATTCTCAGCCCGTGCTCCATTTGCCAGTTCATTTATTCCCAGAAGGCCTCAGCGCCTGTACAGCACATGAGCCCTCTCCTGTGTGCTGCAGATCATGGATGCAGAGCCTCTCGGGTGGAGGAGGCAGGAGCAGCCACGTCTGCCAAAGGCGTGCTTTCATGTTCTCACATCATGTTTCAAATACAGTTAAACTGAAACACCACACTGCCACCAACTTGGGCAAGCCTTTTCTCTGCCCAGTTTTCCCATTCCTTTTTTTCTGGATTCTCCCCATCTGACAGCAGGCATATGTACACTAATGAAAGGACACCAAAGCTGCATTTTTATATGGTTTACCATTTTTGTCAGCCCTGCTTGTTTGTTTGTTAGTTTTTTTCCTATTATGACTACTTCTCCATTTTAATAGAGCTACTTCCTTTCGTCTCTGTTTAAGACATGGAAGTATGATATTTTACAAATAAGTGCCTCCTTTGTGGGGAATAGGGGTAGTTATCAGTGTCTAGCCTACCTCTGCCCAGAAAGGTCACAGTAGCAGGAAGTACCACATGAAAAGGAGAACATATGGAATTAACAACTTAAATACAAAAAAATTTTGTTGCATGTTCTGTTTTGCAGAGTTGAAAAATAAAACTTCTCTGAAATTTTCTCTGGGTTTTTATTATACCCATATTTCTAAAGCCGAAGATTTTATTCCTGATTTGGGCTGTGTTATGAGCAACCAAGTGTGTGTGCAACAGGGTAAAGTCCACAGGAGGCAAAAGGGCAGTGCAACTGCCAGCCACATACAAAAGGAAAAAGATAAATGGAAAACTAAGAATAGCTTTGCCCATTTTCAGGAAGGAACCTTCCATCTGATGAGACCCTTACTAGCTCACCACAGTGCCTCAGCAGGTGATTTCTCCCGTCCTTGCTTTGCAAGTTCAAATTCCCACGTGCCTCCAAATCGTGATGATATGCAGGAATAGAGAACAGGTGGGCACCACAGAAGGGTGGATGGACCTGTAACAGAGACATCAATGTCAGTGCTGTGCCTGGTGTGTTTTTGTAAGCTGTCCTGGCCGTGGTTTTCTATCTTGAGTGTTTGCTGTCAGTCATGTGGAACCTGAGATAACTAGCAATGCATAGGGGGACTCTTAAGATTACCTCCATGTTGCATGAACGCCCCCGTTGTGGGAGATGATGCTTATTTCCCACAGCCATGCAGGGCAGAGGGGCTGGCATTCTCACTGCTCATGGCAAGCCAGCTCTGGAGCAGACCGGTTATGGCCCCACTGTAGGACACTTGGTCCTGCATATCCTCTGTCCCTACAGGATGCCTCTGGCATCCTAAGGTATAATTGCTCTTTTTTTCCCCACCACTTTTTCATGGCAGAGATGTTGCTTTCTAGCAATGAAAACACTCTTGTTCTTTTCTTAATACTCAGAACTTTCATTAACGAAGTCCCAGTATTTAAAACAAGTGTGTACTAACAGAGGCTAGTTCCACCACGAGGGCTCTTTATTTCCTATAATGTAGAACAAGCACGGCGATGCTTCTCTGTGTCCTGAAACTGTGTCAAGTACAGTGATATTTCTACACATGTCAATAACTCAGACCATGATTATATGCATATTGCTTTGGGTGCTAGGAGGATGCATGCTTTTCACTGCTGGCCTTTTCCATCTAAATAGCAATCATTATTGCTCTCTGAAAAAGGTCAAAGAAAAGCAAAGACCTTTCCCCAAGTATCCTTTGTCAAAATTAGTCAAGTCAATCAAAGCTTTCTGTTTGTTTACCTAAGTTTGTATTTATATTTGTATTTCTATCTGTAAAGTAGTAGTAATGTGTGAGTCTTTAGGACTTTCTTAGACTCACAGGATGCCATTTAAATACATCTTTCAAAATAGTTTCCTTCCATAGTCCAAGTGTGGTCTGCATCTGAGCTCAGCTTTAGGAAAAAGTCACTCTTTGCCAGGGAGTAAAGCATGGAACTGAGGCTGGTGTTTTGGTCAGTGTTTATCCAGGGGTGCAGTGAATTAGCAGAACATTCTTGTGCTAGGTGGAACAGATCAAAAAAGCTTTTAACAAAGTATCATCATAGGGCATAATTAGATATGGGAGATGTCATCTGCATTTGCCTAGATTCCTTACTGCTTAATTCCTCATTCTAGTGTGTAGAGACTCTGAAAAACTGCTTTTATAACAGGCTTTCCTTCTGACTGGTCCGTGAGAGAGAGATTGACTTCTGCATATCAGGAGAAAAATATTAATTTACCAGTTATTGAATAACTAAGCACCCCTGCAGAGGCATCTGTTTTTCTGGGTATAGAGTTACTTATGCTGGGTAGGGCTAAAGATCTCCTGGCTTGCTTTTAGCTGGGTTGCAGAATCGAGGCTTTTGCAGGTCTGCTCTTACAGTTTCATTAAACAAAGCCTCTGCAAAATCCCTGGGTTATGAAATATTTCCTCTCCATTGGGTCCCAGACAAGAGATGGCATCTGCGGAGCCAGAAAAGGAAGTCCTTGCCTTATAGAGAGTGCTCTCAGTGTGACACAATGGCTGATATAAAGTGTCAGGGGAACTGAGTCGAAGGCAAAGGAACAAAGGAAGATCAAGATTCGGTGGCTGTCTTGGGCAAAAGGAAAGTGGAAAGTGTCTCAGGGATGGATAAATTTAAGGCTGCGCTCGTGCTGGCTGGGGTAGGGGATGCTCTCGGTTATCGCAATTTCTCCCGAGAAAACAATGCCCTAGGTGCAAAAATCCAGCAGGAGCTGAAGGAAATTGGAGGGCTTGAGAACCTGGTGCTCTCTTCCGACAAGTGGCCAGTAAGTGACAACACGCTCATGCACATGGCTACAGCTGAGGCTGTCATCACAGGTAGGTACGACGGGACTAGCAAATGCAGTGTGGAGAGGAACAGAACTGTCGAGGTGTTGCATTTCTTAGAATAAGCCTGATTGTGGGGAAGTCGTGAGAAAGCATGAGAAATGCTGCTTATGTGCATGTTAATATGCATTAGTTTGGCTCCTTCATGTGCACAGTCCTGTGACCATCACACAGACTGGTGAGTCTTGATTCCTGGAGTGAAGGTGCTCTCCCAATATTTTCCCTAGGTATATACAGTTAAAGATTAAAGACTAAAATGCCACATGTCCATCATAACAAAAATAACTGCTAAGTATATAATCTGTATGCTGGAATATGTCAGGGAATAATATAGCCACTAGAGATTCTTCTGTAAAAGATAAGAACTCTTCTGAGTGCATTTTTAACATGTCTGTGTCCAGAACTCCAGGCTGAAGTAGAGTTACCTTAGTACATCTTTCAGGCTAAAAGCAGGAGTGCTGTCTCCTCTTTGCTGCCCCTCAGACAAAGGGTTGCACCAGAAAAAGTATTATTTGCTTTATAAGAAGAGGTCCTTGTCTTTAGTCCAAAAAGACTATGCTCATAATAAAGTCTGTCAGAATAGTAGAAGTTATTAAGCTATGCCTTCAAAAATCACAATAGTTTGAGAGAAAACATCAGGTTTTTTCTTAAGGTAAGTATAGCCTTTTTAAGATATGACAGTATTTGTATTGACACATTACCCATCAAACTAGAGCTTTCTGAGACTGTCAGTATTATAGAAAATAACCAGAAGACAGTGACCTCTTAGCAGTATTTTACCTCTTCAGAATTAATATTTTTTAATATCTATTAAAACATTCCTAATTTTTCTTAAAACTTGTAACACCACATAAATACCAGTAGCAGAAGCTCACAATATAGATAAGTATTCTTCACATCAATGAAATTTCCCTGGTGCTCCTGTTTCACTGCTTTATCTGCCTGCTTCCAGTGTGCTCTAAATTTAGTACATAGAGATCAGTTGAAGTGTGTGTTGGGCACTTCATACTTGGCTATTAGCTAACCAATGGTTTAAGGGGTAGCTAATACACTAAAGATAAGGGCAAGATGTCAGCCTATCAAGAAAAAAGATGACTAGCATATTTCTGAATATAGGCTATGATTAAATACATATCATATGTTTCTTGCTTATTGAACTCTCTAGAACCATAACTGCTGGGTAATTAAGCCAGTTAGACTAACAGTAAAATAATAAATAATTTTTTAAATTAAATATAGCAGAAGGACTGTGGCTCTAAAAAAAAGTTTCAGCTATAATATCCTTTGGCTATGTTTGTCCAACGCTCTCATTTCCTTGCTCTGATCAAGCATTTTAAAAAGGTGCTTTCACAGTCTGGAGGGAAAACAGCAAGATGAAATGGGGAATTTTAGTAAGAAATATGCATTTCACAGTAACATTGGTGAACAGGAGAAAATGAGTCCTTCTCTCTGCTTCCCACAAGGGAAACAACTGCTCCTGCCTGCAGTAGTGCCTCCTCCTGCCTACAGCAGTATCTCCTCCTGGCAGGGGGAACACAAAACGGCTCCAAGACTTGCTGATGGCCCAGCCTGTGTGCCAAATCAACCACGTCAACACAGTGAAGCTAAAGAAGGTGAATGTGGTCCATGAGGCTGAAGGCAGCTGCCACCAGCCCTGGGGACCTGCATTCCTCATGCAGTGGGGAGTCAGCCCTCACTGCCATGGAGACTGAGTTTCTAAAGAATATACTGGGTGCCTGGAACATTAACAAAAAAAGAAGCAATAAAAATATCCCTGTCACTCACTGCCCTGCTCTCTGTAGGTCCACAGCATCCCCTGGATGCATCTCTGCAGGCAATTACAGGATGCTTGGAGGCTGGGACAAACGTGCCCAGGGCTTCATCATCATCATCATCATTGCCATGTTATCCCATCCTTGGGCCACTGCTCTCAGGGCAGCTCCCAGCCTGAGGCTGTGGCAGCAGCCAAGAATGAGGTGGAGGTTTGTGTTAAGGGAAAAAGCAGTTCTCACCTGGAGAAGGGATTTTGGCCAGCGCCTTGCTGGCTACAGGGAGGACATCCCAGAAGGGTCATGATCAGAAGAAACTGTGACCATGGGTGCTGCTGCAGATTCAGCTGGTGCTCCCCAAATCCACCTTGTGCACAGACTGGAAGGCTGATTTGACAACGAAGGATAAATGAAACATCTGCTTCCAGCAGGAATCTGTCCCATAAGGAAAGAACAAGAACAGCATCATCAAAGCCAGGGTAACTATCCCTGCAGCAAGGAAAGTATTTTCCTCTCTGACTTACACACAGGTTATTAAAAAATAAGGGCTCATTCCTAAAGACAGGATCTGTCCTATTGGCAGCTGAGACAGCAGCCTGGCTCTGGGTGTGGGATTCATGGTGGGCTTGAGCAGCCCAGAGGTGCTGGACCACAGGGACTATGGCTCTGGGGACAAGGTTTCTGTAGGAACCGCCAGGCAGCAAATCCTGCTCCTGGCTCCCATCTTGCTAAACTGCGACACATGACTCCTAAATCTGGAAAGAGCTGGCAGTTTGAAAGTGTCTTGTTTCTTTAAGACTTTGTGTGGGATGGCCAGTGTAACTGGTAGAACATTACATTATGTGAAAAAGGTGAATCTTTGTTCTTCCCTTCATCTTCTTTATTTGCCTGCCTGCATAACTGGTACTTCAGAGTGTCTCTGGCTTCTGGGACTCCAAACTTTCTCTTAAATTAAACTACTTCCATGGGTTTCAAGAATTCACCATCTCTGACAAAATAAATATATTTTTAGAAGAACTTCCCCTGCTGTATTATTCAACCTGTGCATCAAACCACGTATTAAATGGAGTTTCTCTAGGTACACAGAAAATACATAAGTGGATAAAACCCTTTGACCTCCTCTGTTGGCACTGATTACACAGCTGTAATAGATGCCAGTGGAAGGTTTTCTTTGACAAGAGCTGTAGGCAGGACTCTTCAAGCCCAACAACACCAGCCAAGAGAAGCAGCTATACTGCAGAGAAACTATATGTTTAACAGGAGGAAGGTTCCTCCCTAGGCAAAACTGTAGGTTTTGGTAAAATAATCTATGAACAAATATTGTTAGTGAACTTATTACAGAGAGAAATTTATCTGCTGGAAATGCTACAGACTGTAGGGATTTACTACTCTTACTGATCTTTATAATATTTTTTATAAAAGCTCGCTGTTCTTGATACTGTACTAACAAAAGATACGGGGATTGCTTCATGAAAGACCAACAAATTTTAGAAAAAATACATGTAAAATACAGATTAAAAAAAGGAAGTCATAATTTGCTCTTGCTTTTAGTTATATATAATAGTAATTCTGTAATGTGGTAATTTAAAAAAAAATAGGCTTTCATTTTTCAATTGGATTCACACCTGCAAAGGCAGGGGCCGAGCCAGGCACAGCTGGCTTCTCCCAGTCCCCATGGTGGCCATGCTACCACCTGACAGCTGGACACCTCTGTAATTACTTCACACCACAGAGCTTAAATGTGGGCCCTGAGCAGCTACTGTTGATTGACAGAATGCCTTCATCTTTCCAATTAAAGGAATTAAAAGTGGAAAGAAACTGAGGGAAAGATGAGAACTAAGAGTCAAGACCATTTTCCCTCTGTCCCACTCTCATGGTGTGTAAGAATGTGTTGACAGTGGCACCAGAAACATGACTTGGTGTATTGGAAGTGAAAACAGGAATATTTCTGAAATGCATAGTGATCTTACTTGCATGTTTTCCATGCTCTCTTGGCCTTCTGCCTTCACACAACACCCCTCTCTTCCCTTCTCCGAGCAGATTACTGGTGTTTAGAAGACCTGTACCGGGAGCTGGTAAAACGGTACGTGGATGCTATTGACAAGCTCTCGGGCAGGCGGCCAGACCCTGCTACCATCGAAGGCTGTAGGGAATTAAAACCAGACAACTACCTCCTCGCTTGGCACACGCCGTTCAATGAAAAGGGTACGGTACTGCTTTCCTTTTATAGGTCCTGGCCAGAATAATGCATGCTCTCAGTGTTTGGGACTGTATGGAAATTGTTTCCTTTTCCCCCGACATCCAAGGCCACTACCCCTGAAACGTTTCCATGTTTGCCTGAGGATGGCAAGAGATCTGCCAAGAATTCTTTCGGTAGGGCACTGTGTCCTCTCATAAACGAGCCCCTCCCTCTTTAACATCTATTTAAAGAGACTTTGTCCTTGGCTCTGTGCCTCAGGATCCAGATCTTTGTCCTTGAGTTTAATAGTTATTTTCAGAAATGTTTTATGCCATTTTTCATTTAAACATATGTAGACTTGAATCTTTTCAGTGATACCAGATCTGAAACAAAATGCTAAGCCTGTAAATTGCTCTAAGCACCAACACATTTACTGGAGGAAAAGCAGAGACTTTTCTCCAGTTGGATGCCCTCCTAACAACTATGACTGTTTTGCTGATAATCCCTAGTATTCCTAGCCTGGTTTACCTACCCCTCACCCTCTCTTTCTCTCTCTTTATGTTCATTTACTTTTACAATGAACAGAATTTCCATTTCAAGTTAAAAAACGCATGTGCAGCTGTATGCACAACACAAATGCATCCAGTGCAATTAATCTTGAAAGCCTGTAGACACCACATCATCAGGGGAGGTAGACCCAGGCAGTCATGAAATGATGGCCGCTCACACAGATGTTGTGCTGTGTTGGTGTGATGCTCTGCCACTGCACTACGTATCGGCATTGCTCAACAGAACTGCATATTGAAGCAGCATCAAGGCAAAGATCCAGTGGCAAAATGCCATGGCTATTTCTGGGTCTTTGCAGTCAGTTTTCTCTGACACAAAAAGCACCTCTCACTCATCCCCCACTCCTTACAACAGCTGCTGGGAGAGAAATGGGTGTATTCTGCCCACCCTGCTATCCGCTGGTCAGATTTGAGAAAGTGCTCCTTTGGGAGTTGTTATATGTTTTCTGATTGACAGTGGATAAAATTGGGTCAAAATAATTGTGGGAGTTGCCGTGGGCCCCAAGCAGCTCTCAGCATTTCTCAACACACAGTCGAGCATGGCTGTTCCTGGGCTTTGCTGCACTGGAGCTACTTTAAAGGTCTCTCCTTTTAATCTTTCTCCTCCCCAGCTGTCCATGATGAACTGTCTGCTTTGGGTTTACTCTGGGCTAGAAGGATCGAAAATTAATTTCTGCTTTGAGACTTGCCAGCTAAAGGCCACCTTTTCCATCTGGTCTGACAAATAAGCATCATGAACATCTCAAGAAGTATTTTTTTCCACCTTGAGAGAAAAAGAACTAGTGACCTGAGGTGGAGATGTTCTGTCTACTATGGGACCTGACACTGCTATGGACATAATTAATTTTTAATCAAATTTTCACAAAATTCTTCTTGAGGTAAAAACATGCCACAGGCATTGAATGCCCAGCAATTAGATTATATTTTGAATGAACTGGAACCAAAAGGCTGATTTGCTGTGGCCATTCTATCTTATCTCACTTCTAGTAATAATTCATGTGCCAGCCTTCATGGACCAGTGAAATCGTATCTTACATAATTTTGTATTGCTTATATGATGCTTCTCTGTTCAAATTCTTGTGTGTGTAGTCATCAAACAGAATTCCTAAGTCAGACTGCCCTGTGTGTCTCTTTGCCACTTCACGTCATGCTCATTGCCAGACTTGTTGCAGAGGTACCTGGATAATGTTACAGGCTGGTGAGATTCCTATGACCACCAGAAGACCTTCCTAATACTGTCTAATACCTTCCATTTTAAGAGCTTGTTTACAATCTACAACATTGATAAGCACAAGGCTAAAATTCTCACCATCAGGTGTTTGCCTCTGTTTGTCTGTCAGTCTTTGTTTAAGGTTTTGGTGCAGGTGAGTCTGCTGTTTCTGAGACTTGGTAAAAATTATTTGATCTCTTGCCAGTACCTCAAATTGTTCAGAAAAGAATCATTGATGTTGTAGAGATGGAACCAAAATTTGAGTAAGGTATTAACCCTTGAGCCAGAGATTTTGGAGCCACTGCAAGAGGCCAGTCAAATGGCAGGTCAAACAGCTTGGCTCTACCTGTATCATGAATTTCAACCTGAGGCTGCAGCATCCAAGCAGGCCTTTATTTGCAGCTACGAAAGCAACTGCTGAGTTTCCTAGAAGCAGTTGAGACCAGTGCCCTTTTGCTGTTGGCATTGGCAGAGGAGCATAGTGGAAGGAATAGTGTGAGTTAAATGCAGAAAGTTGAAGGGAAAAAAATTAAGAGGACAAGCTACAGATGCACAGAAGAGAAAGGTGCCAGGCTCAAAGTTCTCATGCAGAATGGTCTGTAGTCACAAAAGACACATCCTCTTTAGGGCTTAGCAGCCATTACCCTAATCATTGTTATTCTATAGACGTAGAGTGAAGAAAAGCACAGTGAGGTATTACATGCTAAAAGAGGATACTGTACTGCATGAAAGAAAATGAAGTATTAACAGGTATCAATACAGTTTTTGTGACCTCTGTGGTTCAACATGTCTGCAGACTATCTGGAAATGCAAGTGCATAGCAGGTCAACAAAGTCAAAGATAATACAAAGCAGAACTGTAAAAGATGCTCACAGTGATGCATAACTGTGTGGCACAGCAGCAGAACCAAATACAATGAAGACAAGTGAGAAGTCATACATGGAGGAGTGAGAAATCCTAATTTAATATGCATAGATGCAGTTGCTTATTCAGATACCACTCAGGGAAGGGATCATGGAACTACAGTAGTTCTAGAAGAACATAATTTCAGTGCTCCATAAAAGGCAGAAGGCAATTAGACTGTTAGAAATTACCATGAAAGGAGCAGACAACAAAACACAAGATGTGTTTGCACCACTGTCTAAATCCATAGCCACTGTTTCTTGATTACTGTATATGGTCTGGTACCTCACTCCTGCCACAAGGACGAAAGACAACTAGAAAGGACATGAGGAAGGATGGTTAGATTGATAAAAAGCTGCTTCCAAGGGCTGTGATGTCTGAGACATTAGAATCAAGAGTGGTAAAGTCATAAGTAACTGGAAAACATTAATAAGGACAGCAAAAACTCACTGACTCCTCAAGGCCAGCAACTAGGGACTTCAAACAAAACTAGGAGGTCATGAGCTCAAAGCAAGCAAAAGGAAGGACTTCTTCACACAACACCTAATTAGGCTGCATAACTATTTTCCAATGCCAGTGCAGATGCTACAGTTCGCATGAGTTCAAAAAAGAGCTGAGCAAGTTCACCCAAGGGAAATCCTTCAAGGGCTGTTAAGCAGAAAGATGAATAGCCAGCTGCCTCCTGGATCAGGGAGAAAGTTGTCAGCAGCTTAGTTAGTACAAATGGTCATTACACTTTTCTTTTACTCTTAAGTATCCTCTTCATTGGCCACTGTCAGACATGACAAGTTGGGTCTGACCTTTGGTCTGACCATGGAGGACAGTCTTTATGTTCTCAGACATGTGTCTCTCCTGTTGTTTGGACTAATCTCAGAGTTCCTTATGTCTTTGATTCAATTGGTAAATACTGAGACCTGGGAGATAACAGGCTGCTCATCACCGAAGTGCTGTCTGGGTTTACTGTTACTGTGTAGGACAGAATTTTTTGTTACTGGATTTGCTTGTCTAATTCTGCAAAAGGTTTTAATATAACTTCCTAGACTGGAGGACCACAATGAAGTTGAAAAGACAAGCTCCTTCAGACCAGCACCCAGATTACTGTAGTACATTCTCCACTTTGGATATACTGAAAGATGTTATTTAATTAACAGCTTTGTGTAGCGCAAGACCCCCCTTTCTTGGATAACCAGCATGGATTGTGTCCTTTGGAGGAATCAGGTTTGCACAGTGAAGCAGACTCTCGTCTGCTGCTCTATGGCACCAGATTATTTAATGAAGAGTTTGGTCTTGCAAGTAGGAGAAGGTATTTTTCTCCCAGTTAAGATGACTGGTACTCTGGAAGACTGGATTTCTTTCCTGACCCTTCCTTGTGGTTTCTGTATATGATCTGTGGGATAAGCAGACAGTTTTTTCTGCTCCTGGCTTCTTAAGAACCAGGCACTAAAGCTGCAGCATATGTGATGATCAGGAACAGCATACACACCATTTGCAGGAAAAGTATCCAGCTTTTTCACCAGGAACAGTGGCCAAAGGTGTTCTGGAGAGGGTCCCTTTGATTATCAGAAAGGTCAGCAGGGATTAGAAAGCAGGCTCTGAGTTGCAGAGAATAAAATTGTATTCTACAAGGCCTTTCATGTCACATTTATTAGGTGTTCAGCCTTTTTTGCAAGAGTTACTGCACATAGAAAGTGCACATTAGACTCTGAGGAGGAAGGGAAGAGCTTTCTTCAGTACCTTAATTAGATCACCTAGCCAGGGTGTTCACTCAGAATAGCTGCTCTCAGGGGAGAAGAGGAGCTCTTTTCTTAAGAGGGAAATTTAGATATTGCACCTGGAAATGCCAGTGGGTGGCTTATGATAGTTTGGCTCAGGCTTCAGTTTGGCTTGAAGTAGAATCTTCCTGCCACCCCCATTACCACACCCGGATCACACTCATGATCTTAGGACACTGGAGCTGGAGCCTCTTGGAATGAGACTAACCGGTAAGTGGTGTTCCAAGAGAGGCCCTGGTCGCTGCACCCACAGCAGGCACAGCCCAGGGGAGCAGGTGAGGGCTCTTCTCCAGATAAGTTAAAGCCCTGACACTGGCTCCTTGGTATCCGCTGCTTCAATTTACTCTGGCCCTTGAGTTGTTCCCACTATGTCATCGTACACACCAGTGGACATACAGCCTTTCCCCGTGCTGCCTATCTGGGAAAGACAGGGAAACTATGCTTCTAATGCAGGTTCCACATAGGCTAAAATTAGGTGGCATAAATGTGCCCCTTATCTTCCAGAGACCAAGTAGAGAAATGTTGATTGCACTCAGTTATTCCCAGGGTCATTGGGAAGTGTGACTGAGCAAAGACAGTGCTGAAAACTGCAAAGTACTTTGAAAAACCAAAGCCTATCCATCTCAGGGTGGGTGCCTGCAATGAGTTAATGCTTTTTTGGGCATTGGCTTACCAGCTGCAAAGAGGAGATAATCACCTCACTGGTGCCTTGTGAAGATAAGCTCATTAAAACTTCTGTGGGATCCTGATATTACTGTGATAAGTACTGGAGAGAAACTCATAAGTAAAGTTGACTCGTTCAATGAAGCATTTCAAAGGTGAGTACGTGGGATCACGCATTCAGTGCTGAGGGTTAAAAGAAATTCTGAATTAGCTATTCATAAAATAAATTGTGTGCTGCACAAAGTGGACATTCCCAAGACCAAGCTCAGTAAGTGCAGGTTGTAGTGTAAAGAGCGCACACGAGCACTAATTTCAGGTTGCATGAGAAACTTCAGTTCTGACATTGTCTAACTTTGTAGGATTTGGCTTTGTAGCCTTTAGTTTCTTTTCGGACACATTATTTTTTTATGTAGCAGAAACTGGCGAAGCTCTCGAGGACAAAATATACATAAAACTGTAATATGAATTGCAATGTTCATATAAGGTGTTTTAATTGTGTACTTACAGCTACTAAAATAAGGGTGTAGGAAAAACGTATCTGTTTCTCAAACTTCTGTTCCTAGTGCTGGCACCTGGAGCAAGCAAAACTGCAGTGACAGCCAAGAATGAGTAAAGATGAGATGAGAGCTTGAATCAAACAAGTGCTGTGAACACGAGAGTGCACTGCTTTCTAGACCCGCTATGCCCTTCGTAGCACTTGAGAATATCGGAATATACCTATAAAAGCTGAATGAGACTCTGTAGGAGCAAAATTCCTCACAAGAAACTTTCCAAACTTGTAACTCGTTTTACATGTTAATTTCCCACTCCCTGAGGAGTTCCATTCCCACACATGAGCTGAATTAATAAAGTGTGCTTGTTTCACATTTTATCAACATATTTGTGTAACATCAGTCTCCTTTTAAATGCTTGGCATTATCTTTTTACTTTAGGTTCTGGATTTGGAGCATCCACAAAAGCCATGTGTTTAGGGATGCGGTACTGGAAGCCGGAAAGGCTGGAATCACTTATTGAAGTGAGCATTGAATGTGGACGCATGACTCATAACCATCCCACAGGTAATGTCCACTGACCTCTCAGCATGCTGACATCTCTGAGGTAGCTTTTCACTTCATCACGGACGGACATGATTCCTGTGAATTCACCTGGTTAAACCACTTCTGCTTTGCAGACTCCAATGCCTCGGCTTGAATTTTCCTTGGATAATATATACATGTATATATTACTTATATAGGCTTATATGTTTGGTTGTGTATTATGCAGACAGCATTCTCAGGCATAGTTGTTTTCTCTCCTAAAATCTCAGAAACTGAACATAACTTGCCTTGACCAAAGTATATTCATGTTACTTTCCTTGATCAAATTTTAGAATTCATGTATATCTAGATGACTCATGGTTATCATGCTAGTTTATGGTTCAGGGCATAATAACATTTTTCTCTTGGCAGGTTTTGTCATATCTAATCACTGTAGGTAAATGTAGTAAGCCAAAATAATGTAACTCTATGTATTTTAGGATACAATCTAAAACATTTTCTAAACAAAACATAAATAAGTAGATTTAATGTTGTTTTTAATATTCAGGTCTGTCATTTTGATGATTTTATGCCATGAAACTGTGTATTCATTTTATCAGCTTTAAAGAACAATAAATAAAACCATAATGAATGGTGACATGTTCAACATGCTCGGTGCTATAAAACAGTCAGAAAAGCCATCAGGATGGCATAAAATCAGAGGAAAAGGATTCAAAACAAATCAGAAAATATCATTAAGCTGGTATGTAAAGCCCATGGTGCATTAGCAGCAGTAAGACTGCTTGCAGACTGAGTCTCTCACCTTAGAAAGGGCTTATGAGACCCAGAAAATGGCAGCATGTAGGAACCAAGTAGTCAGACACCTTCTGTATAAGGAGAAATTACATCCAGAAGGAGTCTTCAGCTGGGAAAAGAGACAAGTGACACAGCAGGGAGGCAGGGAGGAGATGGATGGAAGGCCCACCATGCACTCTGAAAGGTGCCAGTGAGATGCCAGCTGTGATCCTCGTAACTCAAAGACTGAGAAAACCCAACTGATGTGTCAGTCGGGACTGAAACAAGCAAACAAAGGAAATCCTTCCCAGTGTTGTGCATAGTCAATCCTCAGACCTCGCTGCTGCAGGCACCGGCAAAGTCCACAGGTATGCCTGGGTTCAAGGGGGACTGGGCCAAGTGGAGGAGAAGGGCTGCCACTGTGGAGAGCCATCAAGCTGTGGAGTTAAAATTGCCCCTAAGCTAGCCTAGAAACTCTGGGGAACAGAGGAGCCAGACCAATCAGGCTCACCCCATACTGCCATTTCTTGCATAGCCAGAAACTTTGGCCAGGGCTTGCTTTCTTCCCCAGTGAGGGGCAGCAGGCTGTGTGAGGGCTAGGGGCTGCCATGAGTAGGGGGAGTAGGGGGAGCAGGGCAACAGCAGCAGGGGGACAGGGAAGAGGGCAGGAGGAGACTGCCAGGTCCCTGAAAACCTTCAGAGCACACCCCAGCCTCTACCACCCTCTGTACTGTCCCCTCATAGCCCTTTGATTCATCCTCTAAACCCTCTGTTACAATTAGTAATCTGGAGTTGTAACCTCCTAAAAGAATGTGGTTTTACCTTAAGCAAAACACACAAAGTTCATGCTTATGTCTATGCATGAGCAAATGCCTTTGGACCCATACACCAAGAGAAGTGCAACCATTAATACTTTGCTCACCTTGGATTTGTTCAAATGACTGAGTTGTTTTCTTAAACTTCTTTTGCACGCTGCGCTTGTGTTGGTTTTGTTGCCTTTGACAGAATGCCAAGAGCACAACCAAACACAAGGAATGAACCCCTCTGTTCCTGCTGTCATGAAGTGTTGAGTGCCCATCAACAGTTACAATTTTTGTAATATTTAAAGTATTACAATATTTGTAAACAAAGTAGAAGACCTAACTAAGGAGGCAAACAGCATGTCTTTCTTGCACAATTGCTTCTTTCCTCTAAGGGCACATGGGCTTGTCCCTTTAGAGTAAAATGAGCCAGAAATAGTGTTAGATCTAACAACCACTGCTCTTAGGCTGGATGTTTCTGCAAGCAAGATGATATAGCTTGTAATTGTATCACTATGTGAAAGTCAATAATTTCATGTGACTTCAATTAGAAGATTTTCAGTATCACATTGATGGATGATGTTTATTTCTGACCTCTACCCCGATTTCTGTCACGTTACACCACTGAGAACACAAGTTCTCTTCCATATAAAATGAGTCTTAAACCAACGGGCACCACTCATTAGCCAATTGTCTTAACATGCCACGGGCCAGCCTGCAGACAGACAGAGATGGAGTACGTACATTTGTGAATCTACCTGACAGCCATGAGGCATTTCACTGATGATTTTATGAGGAACAAGGTAAGGATGGTACCAGCACAGACAGCATATTGGTAATCCTTGTTATTTGTGAATTCCAGGTTTTCTAGGGTCCCTTTGCACGGCTCTCTTTGTGGCGTACGCAATACAAGGGAAACCTCTTGCGCAGTGGGGAAGAGAGATGATGAAGGTTGTGCCAATGGCTGAAGAATACTGCAAGAAGACCATTCGTCACATGGCAGGTAAGCAGCCTGAATCAAAAAGGTTTATTTTTTTAAAATTGTGTTTAGCTAGAAAGGCACTGAAGAAATGTCACTTCCTAGTCTCTCCATCTTGCTGCTTTCCCCACTCTCTCCCCAGGTTGTCCTCCTGCTTTCTCTGCTCAGAGAACTAAGCTCTTCGCAGGTTGTGCCACCTTCTTCTGCTGGGTATATTGGTGGCAAAAATACAAAGAGAAATAGCAATAATAATGGCCTACTGTACAGTTTTATTTTCATGAAGTCTTCAGAAATTGCTGGGTAGTGAAGAGGAAGGAAATTATATTCAGCAGGTAATTAGGCAACCTGACTGTTGAGATATGAATTATTCAGATCCCTTCCATCACTTAATACAGTCCATTTTTTTCCATAAGAAAAACCACTGACTCTCCTCATCCTCCCAGGAAAATTTCACCTGCTGATGCCTCCTGACCAGGAGTTAGCTTTTGACCACAGATTCAGATTTGACTTGTTGCTTTCCTGAACAATTATTTAAGATACAACCTATTGCATCCTTGTTTTAAAACAACTGAGCGTCACATAACTACTGAACTTGATATTACTACTTTATTATTGCTACAAATGTATGTAGTCTTTTGGGGCAAAGGTATTTTAGTCCACTCTTGCCAAGGAGTGATGTGTTTGTAACAGCGAGACCTGCCATGGATAGACGAGAGTCATTACATTAAAACACTGAGGAAAGACATTAAGGGACAGCTTAAGGGACAACTGAGAAAGATTGAGTTCAATGGAAATCTTTACTCTAGATCACTCAAAAATTAAAATATACCCCTGAAAGAAAGCTGCTGCTTTAAAGTCTGAAAGAAGCACCAGGAAGCCTTCTTGAAAGACTCTGCATTTTCATCTGTGCCTCTTTGCACACCAGGATTTTTTTAGCAGAGACCTATGAGGAGCAGGTGCAGGATTAATGTGAGTGAGTGTCTCTCTGAGTGGCTTTGCAGCAGGCCCCTGTCACTCCACACGAGCAGGACCCCTCGGAGAGGAGGTATGCGTGTTGGACTCCTGAGGCATGCTCTCCAGCTAGTGCCCGTATTGTTGAGCTTCATCCTATTTTGGTATCGGGAAAAGTGTCCTGCGTTAAAGTTAAGCTCCTTGGCTGGTGAGATGTGCTGCAAAGAAACCCTGCCAAACACAGTTCTCCGGTTTTAGAAAACGCTATTTTAGCTGTATTATCCCCCATGGATAACAAACATATGTCACAGAGAGTTCGACTCAACACCTCTCTCTGATATCCAGTTGCGATTACTTGCCAGATAGTTCCACGGACCCGAATGTGACCGTCACCTTGTCTGGGCTCAAGGGATGATGCAGAGCCTTGCTAGGGTTAGTGGCATGGGATTTCTGACCATGCTACAGGTCCACACAGCCAAAATCTCTTGCAACTGCTCAATACCTCTGTTTCTGAGCCTGTGGAATAATGACACTCCCTTGTTCGTTAATGCGCTACATAGAAAATGTTCACTTTTGAGGCATTTATGATAATGTGGGAAATAGGGGGGAAAAAAAGGAAAGAAACCTCTCAGGTGAGCTGCACTTCTAAAAGCAGCCATAACCAAGTGCTGGAGTGGGTGTCAATAGTTTACTTCAACTAACAACATTTCTTTGTTTTCCTCTGGATGCTGTAGATGCATCTAGATGCTCTCCTTGGCCTGATGGCTCTAAGTGCACTTTTGCTCTGTTTTTCTAAACACTTCCCCTTTTTTAGGTTCTGGTGAGTGGTTTCCTTGTAATCAGGCCATACTGGGTCACGGACTCAGAAAAAGGGCAGCTGGGCATTCCCAGGCATACCAAGCACGTGGTTGAAGGCTCATCACTCTCTGGGACTGGGGCACAGGGAACCTTGTGAAAGTATCAGGTTCTACAAAGCAGCTTGGAGTTTTTTACAAAAAATTGCTGCTTTAAAGATCTTAATTGCCAAAGAGAGTCACCTGTATGGCATTTTAGGAAAAGAAGCAAAATCAGATTATGTCCTGCAGAGGAATAGTTTAGTTGTGTATGTGTTCCTCAGCCACTTGCAGCACACCACTGAGTGGCCAAGCAGGAGAGAGACAGGGAAAAAGTGGAAATGCTCAATTTTATTTTACTTCAATAGTCCTATGCCAAACTTCTAGTTTACCTTGCCTGGTCCATCTCACTCTTTTCTAACTCCTTACTCCCATCAGCTTGCCAGGAAGGGTTCAGGATTTCCTACAAGCCTTAATTCTGCAGGCAGGTGCATGTGTGTGTACTTAACAGTTCAGTGTCACTGACTTAGGAGCCTTTTCAAGCCTTTATACAGAGGGTGAGCCAGAGCCCTGGCTTGAAAATAAACTAAATTTAACAAGATTATTTACACATGGAAGGTTAAGCAAGATTAAAGATCACTTCCCAAAATGACAGAAAAAAAGAAGAAAGACCTATTGTTATTAAAAAAGGCTTATTTCTATAAGCACAGATAGCAGATGTATCTGTTATTTATTCCTTTTACTACATTTGATATGCATTATAATACATGCAAATGGAAAATTTGGCCTTTCCTGTCTGCCTTTTCCTGAAAGATCACACAAGAAATACTGTGAAAATAGAACAGGAATACTGGATAAATTATGTGATTAAAAACCAATAACTGAGGTAGGTGGTAATTTGTATTTAGGACATAGAAGCATTTTGAGATATTCTTTAATCATAATAAAGGAATAAAAACACTGGCATAGAATTGATTTTTTTCTCTCATCTTTTCCTTGGAGTGGTCTTCAGTAAATTCTCTTAAAAACTCATCTTGATACATCTCAATGTAATTTTAATACACCATTAAAATAACATGAAATTCTGAAAATATTTTCTTCATTCACATCCTCTCTTTCCAATTAGGTGTCCCATTCCATATTAAAATGCATACTTAGTACATATGCAGAACATTACTGTAAAATACCTGGGTTTACATATCAGTCAATACTGTCATTTTCTTTAAAATTTATTAAAGTAGAACTGAAAATTTTGTTGAGATGAGATACTGCATCATTAATTTCTTTTCCTTTAGAATATCAGGAGCACTGGTTTTACTTCGAAGCCAAGTGGCAGTTTTATTTGGAGGAGAGAGAAATCAATGAGGAAAATCAGAATCAACCTGTCTTTCCAGACAATTATGATGCAGAGGAGAGAGAAAAGGTAATTACAACTTCCAAATGCTCTTGGGAAGGCTCTGAACCAAGAGAGGGGTTTTCAAAGGGACACATGCTATTTTTCAACAGATTCCAGTCCCAGAGTAGTCAGGAAGTCTTTTTTTTTTCCTGAAATTTCAAGAAATTAAAAACAACTCCTATCCTTGGCTCAGGTATGTGTTAGAGTGAAAAAAAAAAAAGCAGTTGCCACCAGTCCTGGGGTTTCTGCAATGGGAGAAAACAGTGCAAAGAGAGAGACTTGATGGTGTGGTGACCAGAGTAGGTACAAAACATAAGCCACTGCTATCTGAAGATGGAAAAGGCAAATGTCTTGCCTGGGGCTCTCATTAAAGCCTAATGGAACTGTGGCCAAAGTCACACAGAAATTTCTCCAGATATGAGAAGCAGGATTTGGTCATGTCTAGTGGAGGGTGTCCCTGCCTGCCAACGGCAGCGGGATTGGAACTCGATGGTCTTTAAGGTCCCTTCCAATCCAAACCATTTCATGATTTTGTGGTCCTTTGAGCAGAAGACAGTCATCCTAAGTGACCGTCTGCCAACACGGGCTGTGCCCAAGTTAGTTTTAAGTGTCTTGAGAGATGGTGTTTCATCACATCCCATGAGATACTATTTTATAGTGTATATGATCATTCCTTTGCCTCATGACTTCTGGTTATATCTTCTTAACTTGATAGAAATAATGTGTCTTCTTCCCTAGTGTTTACAGCTACCTGATATGTGCTGGCACCTCCCAAAGCTCACCACTTAGCACCTAAGCAATAAGTATGTAGTTCTTGTCACCTTTTCCCATAAATCAATCCTTTTTTTCCAGGCTATTAAAGCATAGTTCTATTCTGAGAAGTCACTTTGTTTACTTTTAGGTGATTCTCTGTGCAGTGAAAGGTGTCAGTGGAAGTCAGATTGACTGTGGATAAGGAATTGCTCGCTCTAAACATAAATAATAGATTCCTTTCCAGGTTTATTTTACAAATTCAGTGCCTGGAATTTGTTACTAGTTTTTTATTTCTTCAGTACTACTGGAGCCTTAGCAGAGCTTTAGGAGAGATTAAATCAAGCAGTATTTCCCCATGATCTTTTTAACAGAGAACTGCATGAATTCCTAATGCAGAAACAAAACTTACCTTCACTACCCTAGCCCAACTATTTCGGCCTATTGAGCTATTTATTTTGATGAACCAGAAAGAAAAAAATGCTGCTTGACCCTCAAACTCCACCTACAGCTGGAGATCACAGCCTGGCAGAAGTTGAGACTCTTCATTTGTGTGTTAATAGCTACAGAAAGAATAAATGAAGAGAAGGCAACCATTCTGCCTGCCTTTTTCCCAGGAGGACTCTACTTTGTGTTCCTTCCAAACAAACTGTCCCCTTGTGTCTGGGAGTATAGCCTGTTGCCTTTCCACGTGTAATTAATAAAGCACCAATATTTAGCGCCACTCTTGCCAAAAGGTATGCATGTTCCTGCTTGGCCAGGTGCACCTTTCTGCAGGCACAATGCCAGATGTATGCAAAAGTGAAGCACTCAAACGTAGTTTGGATTGATCTGAGTGTGTTGCAAAGGCAATTTCCCTCCTTAAAAGAAATCACACCTCAAAATGCTTAGCAGCAAAGACTGTAATCTCTATAAAATGGTATATGGCTTAAATGTGGAGCTAACAAGAGACGTGGGGATAAAAGACCAATTACTCTTTCTTGAATGTATAAACACAAGATAGGCCAATGTAGAATAAACAGTTTTTCAGTGATGTGCATGTGGAAGATGTTAGATACACAGTGAATAGGCAGACATTGCTCCACGCTTGTGATCAGCCTTGCTTCTGCAAACAAAACACCCTCCTGGCTTGATTCCTGTCCTGGACACAATGTGAGACAAAATGAGGGAGGAACCAAACCAAAGTCATCCAGGCCAATTAGACTTTGAGGACTCCATTCCCTTAAGGCGGAGTTGCCTAAACCAGCACTGTGAGAGGATCTGGAAAGGGAGAAAAAAAGGAATGGGAAGGCAGCGCTAGCCAGCAGCAGGTCAGGTCCTGAAGGGTGAGAAAGTCAAAGGCAGCTGTAATTCTGGTGGCAGGGGCTGACAGCGAGGAGGGGATGTATGAATTACCTCCTGGGCTTGGCAGCAGCTCAGTGCCTTCAACATGAGAGAGTGTATGTTGACACCCCATCCAAGTACCAGGTCCTTGCTGGCCCACCCGAGGAAGCCGGGCTGGTGCCACAGCGCAGCGCAGAGCTGCACAAAGGTGCTGGACTTGAAAGGAGGAGGAAAAAGTTTGAAAGGTGCTGCTTTGGTGCAGTTAAGTGCCCTCAGGTTGCATCCTGAGGACAGTTACCCCTAATGTAGAGTTGTTTCAGCAAGGGCAGATGACATCAGACGTGTGCAGAGCTTCAGTGACCTGCAGGACTAAATGGAGCGACACTTGAGCCGCCTGGCTGTGCACTCAGAATAGCACCTCCACTCTGAGCCCCCTTGCCTTGGGTAGTACTGCATGTGTGCCACTGCTGCTCCAGCAGCATCCAAATTGCATCAATAAGGCTGGAAATTTGCATGTAGCAGAGAACAGCATAAAGGGATAAATACTCTAAATTGTAAAAGAAAAAGAAAGCAGCAGAGTGAAGCTGTAGTCTAACTCTGCTGTGTTGGATGTATGTGCAGATAAACCACAACCAAGTATGAAATGGCTGAGATGAAAGTGAATAGAGTGAAATGCAAACCTTTCATACCTGTGGCAGAAGCCAAGAGCCAGCCAAGCAGCAACAATTCCACTTGCCATAACGTAACTTAAACTTCAGGAAATAAAACTGCCATTTCATAATAGGAAGGTATTTTTTAACCATAAATTTATTAGTGTTGACTTATTTTGGTGATTCGGGGCAGGAAAAAGTGAGTTTTGGAGGTACCTCCCCTAGACAAAACCCAGTTTTCCTTTGCAAACCTCACTGTGGGTTCAGAGTTCTTTTTTCTGCTTTCTTCTTATGGAGAAGAAATGTTTCTTACATTTGCAAATTATTTTCCCTTTTGTTCAACAAACACTAGTAGAAGGGGAGAGAAAAGGCTTGGCAAGAAAAAGACAGAGAAGGGGGCTTGTATTAACGTAGCCTGAAATTTCTGCCGTTTCCCTGTCCTATTCCCTTTCAGCAGGGGAGATCCCACCCTGGTGTGGCCAAGTGCCCCACACGCCCATTTCCAGTGTCATACCCTCACAGCACTGTCTCTCCCGCAGACCTACCGGCGGTGGAGCTCGGAAGGCCGGGGGGGAAGGCGAGGCCATGACGCCCCCATGATCGCATACGACGCCCTGCTGGGCTGTGGAGGGGACTGGACAGAACTCTGCAACCGCTCCATGTTCCACGGAGGTGAGGGTCCCCTGTGCCACCCACCCCCTGCTCCCTCGCCAGGGGCACGATAAAGCCCTCCTGGCTGTCAGGTGTCTCTCTCGGCCAATCTGCCATGTTGGCTGTTACATCCTCACCTCTGGTTTTACCCTCTAAACCCCATTCTCATGGCAGCACATGCCACACAAGCCATTTATGGCACTTTTCAAATGTTGCTCCAACTACATCTCAAGAGGAGTAAATCCAGTATGGCTTTCTAAAGGACTGACATCTTCCCCTGGCAAAATACGAGCACCTTTGGCAAAGCAACCTTTTAGCTGCATCTGGTGAAACCAAGAAAGGGAGAAAAATAATACAGCAACAAAGCAAGTGCCAAGTAGGTAAAATCCAGCACTCAGGGGCACACAGTTTAATACTCCTACAGCTTCGCGAGAGGCACCTTTCTCGCTGGCAGATGCATCTTGCTGGGCTTTCAGGAGGGCCAGCACAGCTGGGGGGACAGGACCCCAGCCCTGAACCACCTGCTCCTTCCCTGCCTGGTGTGGGCCCTTTACAGGGGCTGTGTGTGGTGAGAGCTCACAGTCCCTCACTGCAGAGCACAGCAGGCATAAACCCACAGGCACCACAAGCACGGAGCATCAGTGCTCCTCACCAAGGCTGAATGTTCTAAAGCACATGCAATGCCATGGTGTGCTGGGAGGAGGGAAGGGACACTCTCCAGTCCAGGACCTTTGTTGTACAGCAGAGACCCCTGCAATTACTATTGCCTCCTTTTTGCCTATTGATGTCTAGCTGCTTGCGAGAGCTGCTGTCTTGAGGTAGGTTTTCCCAAAAACAAGTGAGCTCCCAGCCCAAGCATGCACACCACAGTGGCATCTCCACATGCTTGCCTTGGCATCATTCTCTTCCCTAAGCATTCTCACCTGTACTGCTGGAGGCAGGACACGGAGTGCTGCAAGCCTTTTGGACAGACCCAATGTGCCCCACCACGGTCCATCAGCGTGGAGTATTTCCTCCCCTGTGCACCACAGTTTTTTGGTTGTATATGCAAAGGTGACACCAAGAGACCATTGCAATTATGCTTAAACCTGCAGGAGAAAGCGCGGCTACTGGGTCCATCGCTGGCTGCCTGTATGGCCTGGTTTATGGCCTGAGCAAGGTCCCCAAAGGCTTGTACCAGGACATGGAACAAAGGGAGAGGCTGGAGTACTTGGGCGAGAATCTGTACCGACTATCCATGGAGGAAAAGTAAAGCGGCTTCTGCCATTTTCTCTTTCTCTAAAGACTATATCAAACCCTGTAGATAACTGACTGACATCCATAGTGAAGGAATCAGCTGAGAGTTAGTCTGAAGGGCTCTATGTACATCGCATGCAAGTGAAGATACCTGAATTATTAGACTGTTTAGAAATATTAGACTGATTAGATATATATGATATTTGTGGGTTTTTTACAGATGTAGGGATTTCTGAATATAAGGAGTGCTGCTTAACCTTCAAATGGCAAAAGTAAATAAAATGTCTTCTGACTGTTTTCAGTCTAACTTGCTATAATATCACTTTCTAAAGAGCTGTGACCAGTAATTACACATACAAAATTAATTTTCAGAACTAATGCTTTCCTGCAAAACTAATGGTATTATACACTTATGGGGATATTCTCTGTATATTTGACAATCCTTTCACCACTGTGTCCCTCCTTGTTCTCAAATCTAATGTGTCTGTGACACTTGTAAACCTAATGTCTCATGGATTAGCTTTTAATGAATCACTGATCCCCATATCAGCACTGTGGTGCAAGGTATTGTTACATTAGAAGCTTCCAGAAAAGGAAAAGCCAACACTAAAAATACCTCAAAGGAACAGCAAAGCATCAGTGTGTTTAAAATTTCTGATCAGTGTGTCTAAAATTGCTGAATTACACTTTTATTCTTCTCAAAACAGAAGTTTTTCTAAAATATAACTGGCTGAAATATTTGTAAATAAATTAATCTTGCACTATTTTCTAAGTATCAGTCTTTATTTTTAGATTGAACAGATTATATGTTGCTGTATCAGTATCAGAATTTTTGGCTGAGGTCTTCAAGCAGTTGTAATAGGTCAACAGTCAGGCTGTGATACATTTCACAAGTCTGAGCGCCACAAAAAAAACAGGAAGAAAAGTTACAACTTCTTCCATATTTCTCTTATTCTTCTTTCATTTTTCCTTTTTCTGTCCCCTCCCTTTATTCCTTTTTCTCCCTTTTCTCCTTTCCTTGACTTTCCTCACCTCCCCTCCCTTCACCCTGTTCTTTTTCAACTTTTCTTTTCCCTTTTTTCTTTTTCCTTTATTTTTCTTTTTTTTTGCTTTCTCCTTTTTTTTTCTTTTATCCTTTTTCCTTTTTCTTTTTCATTCTTTTTTATTTCCCTTTCCCTTTTTTCTTTTTTAATTTGTCCTCTTCTGGTTTTTTTTTCCTTTTCTCTTGTTCTTTTATTTTTTCATTTTTTAAGAAAACCAAGAAACTGTGATTGGGTTCAAATTTGCATACCACAGACAAGTAAATAGTAGACCTTGATGAAGGAGATTCTGATGCCCCCACAGCAGCATGGGAACAAATCTGGAATCCTCAGAGAAATGACGCAGAAGAAGTGAGCTCAGAATTTGTTCCTGGTGTTTAAACTCATGGTTTACCTCAAAAGTTCAGAAACTGAGGTCTACGTGGCACTTACTGATTTCCACTGTGTGTGACTGCCTACGTGGTGTTGGTTTCTCCTGTCTTTTTCCAGCTGCTGAACTGCGTTTTATAAAGATAGCTAAAAATACACAAGTACTTTCCTACGCCTTTTTCCATGTAAGCCATTTCTGGAATCGTCACTGGGATATTATGTGGCAGAAACAGGAGCAGGTGATCCCTGTGCATGACAATATCCATAAGAAAAGCTTTTCTGTACTATGAGCTACTTCTCACACTGTTGTTTTAGCATGTTTTCTCTTGGCAGCTTCGCAACGTGCTTTCTTGTTTGCTTTGGAGATACGCTAAACCAAAAGGAGCAATTGTGTCAGTAGATTTGGTTTAAAAGAATACTAAGACTTTCTGAAAACATTCCTTCTAGTTTAGGATGCCTCTAGCATACCTGTAATAAATTCAGCAATAGAGAAGAGAGAACATAGTCTCCATAACGTTGGATTTTCTCTAGTACTTCGGGTTTTCCTCTTCCTGTAGAAAAAAATAAACACCAAAAAAAATTAAGGGCATTCATAACTCTACTTTATACGCAACCTAGGCAGGACCGAGTTGTGTTTCACAGATCAATAAGATAATCTTATTTAGAAGGTGGTTCCCAAAGACTGAACCCAAAAAGCACCATTTCTGCAGATGCTGAGGTGAGCAGCGAGTTGGCCATCAGTTTTCTGAAAACATTCTAAAGGCCTGTGCATTGGTTTGAGCAGGCAGAGCTGCTCTCAGGTGCCTTCCTTATCTAGGGGCAGGTTGTTGGACCACACACCATGCAGAGCCAGGTAGTGATGGGATGCTCAGGGATGAGGGGGTCTACAGGGTGCAGCACCTCGCACACTCCAGCTCATGGCCATTTCCCCACAGGCTACCCAGAGTGAGGTAGAGCAATCCACCAATCTTTGACAGCTTCTGCAAGTTGGACAGCGTTTTCCAATCTTTTCCCTGTCTTTTGACAGAGTCCCCACAGTGCTGTCTCCTCCTGCCCATGCCACTGTCCCTGCAAAACCTAGTCCTTCAGGCTACCAGAGTGTGTAAAATGATCAGATACTTAACATGTAATTCAGGGTCGAGAGACAGGGCATTCTCCTCTCCACACCAAAGACAGTAAACCAGAAAGTCCTGCAGCTGAATGCTTTTAGCAAATACCACCGTCCACCACTACTCAACAGCCTCTGGACCCCTAACAGAGCAGAAAGACAGGAGTACACTGGTTCAGGAGAGTGCAGGCAGGTCTGGAGGAGTGTGCCAGCTTCTCTCCCTTTGCCGTGGCACATCAGCTCTCCTCTGCTCCAGAACACAGCAGTATCCACTGCAGAGGTTTCTCTGGGACAGGCCAGCCAGTGGGATAGGGTTGCACTGCTGCCCATTAACATATCAGGCTGTTGCCACTCTGCTGCCCATGATAAGTGTCCCCAAAGAACCTATAAATAAATAACTAAACAGCCCGTCTCATGCATCTTACTTATTTGTGAGCCAAGAAGACAGGAAAATTTTGGAGGTGGCCTTGCCCCCTCTGGAGATCCAGGCAGTCTGTCCTCCAGACACTGAAAACCACACTGCAGCGCTTCCAAAAACCAGCAGCACACTGATGCACATGATGCACATTAAAAACAGTGAAAACCAGCATCTCTGGGGGAAAGAGGAACAAGGAGGCTGAAGTCCACGATAGGCCATTTCACAGCATCCAGGAGCCCATATATCTGTCTTATCATCTGGCATAGCTCACACCACTAGGAAGTGACTTCGGCTGCCGTGGGGTTCCCTCTGTGCATGGGGACTGCCTGTGAAGGTCCTCCCAGCCAGGACTAGAATTGGCTAACTGCAGTTGATACAGTGGTGACTATTTCATTGATAGGTCTTGTAGTCAAGGAACAGCAGGATGCAACTTGGGAAAATGCGGTGAAGAAAAATTAGAGATGAGAATGGTGGTCATGCTCACAAACATGAGAAACCTCTGATTTTGCCCTCCTTTCCTAAGGGCAAAGCATGGTGTCTTCCAAACACTCAGTCAAAGCAGACTCATCACTACCTTAATTTCTGGTCTCAGAGTTTAGTATCATTGTACCGCTGCCCTCGCACAGAATCAATTTCAGATTTACATAGCCACAATGCTCATTTGCAGGTGACGTCATCTTGGAAGAACTGCAGATGCCCTAAATAGGTGCCATAGCTGCTTGTTCATTTCCGCTGCTGGCTGGTGAATACGGATCAAACACTCAACCCATGCAACATGTCTTGGTACTTCAGGCAATGCAGTATTCCCTCAAATGCTACTTTTCAGATGGCATCCTGTAATAACACTAATATGGAAAAGGAACCTGAAGAGAGCTCATTAGTCGTATTTTTTAATGAAGCCGTTTGAATCCTATAGCTCGTATGTGATTAATTACCATTAATGTTCCTAGCAGAGAGGGTCTGATCTTCTGCCCTTCACAATCAATAGTAGTCGGGGTATGCTGACCACACTGAACGCAGGAGTAGTCCATATTTTACTGTGACCATTTATAGTATCCAAAGTAGTGGAAAAGGGAGGAGTAAGCAGGGCATCTGGTTCCATTCTGTTCTGAGAGTTCAGAAATGACCCGAAAGCACACTGGTTGGCAGCCCCACATTTTTTCATGACTACATTAGCACTAGTTAGGGAGGAGAGAGGTGGTCTTTTGCCATGGTGAGTTTACATAAACAAATAAAAAATATCAGCAGACTGGCTATATGAGGAAGAATGAACCAGGATATTTTTAGCCAATTATACTCTGAATTCTCATTCTTTGTTTATTCTGAAAAGTCCCATAGCTGTAACACATGGGAATCTTGGCGTAACATAGAAGCCTGGCCTCCTTGGCTGAGGTCAATTCAGTAAGGGAAAGGGTGGATGATACCACCTGCGCTGTGCTGAAATGTGATTATTCCCAATCAAACCTACGAGGTATTGTTTGTCACATTAGACATGGAGCAGTTGTCACGCTTTTTTTCTTTTATTGGCCTTTAAAAATACCAACAAAGTCATTATAAATAGACTTTCTTCCATTCAAGATGGCAACTTCATCCCTCTGCTGAGGGACGTAATTTTCAATATGTGAATTTGAAATGCAGCCAAGTGGAATCCAAATGCCACAACCCAACCAGCCCCACACTTTGAAAACAGCCTCCATAATACTGCAGTGGGGGGCCAGGTCCGATTTCTTTTGGAGTCCATGGGGTACCAGCTGCTGGGGGACAGATGGGCCTTCCCCAACCTTCTGAGGCTGACACTCCTTAAAGGATGAGCCTCTGTGCAGCATTTCTTCATTTTTTACATGTGGGCTTAATTTAAACAATTTTTTCTTCCACTTCTGCTCATAAAAATTAATCCCTTCCTGGTATGCAGGCTGCATTCTGTGCATGAAGCTATTTCACCGCATGGTGAAGCAACCTTCCAGCTTTTCGTGGTGTCAGAAAGCTGACACCTCTTGATTTTTCCCTCCTAGACCCATCTATTGTTTTTGACTTCAAGCTCCAGCTTTTATGCTGAGTTCAGTATTTTATTTAGTAACTGATCCACACCAATTAAAGCATTGACTAAATCCCCAGCTGTCCAAGGGCCTGATTCTTCAAACTCAAGCTAGGGTCCAATGTGCCATGTTTCTTCCTCTTGATGAAAGGGTGCTGTAGTCAAGAGACATTGCCAGAGTTGTTGCTGTGTTGATACCCTTCACAAAGCAGGCACAAGAGCATAGTCCTGATGTGGGATTTGAATGCTATCAAAAGGCAAATGACACAAACCCTGTGGCATTTTTTTAATTCAGGAGAGGTACCTACTGACTTCTAACCTGTACCAATAGCAAAACCATCAGCAGCACATTTGTGCCCCTCTGCCTTGATATTTTGTTTTAATGGTTGGAGTCTATTTTTATAAACCAGAGACAGAACCATGGTTTCCTGCTAACCGCATTCTTATCATGTTTATCATTGCCTACACTTTACCTGGCAGGATAGGAAAACATCTTCGATATTGTCCTTGCTTTAGGACATGGTAATACCAAATGAGTGAGGAGTGGTACAGAGGAGATGCAGTGACCCTGACTAGCATTGCTTGCTCCCCTAAGTGCTTCTGCTGCCCACAAAGCACAGAAGAAAGAGCTGACAGTGCCGTGTGGGACGGTGTGAAGCCCTGACACTCCTGCTACACCATGCCTCATGAAGCTTGTCGAGCACTCTGCATGCTTTTTAACAGGCCACTAACATGAACTCTCTTGAGAAGTTCTAAATTATAGTGGGTTTTTTCCATTTCATGCGTGGCAGCATGCCATTAAAGCAGAATAAGAAAGTAGTGACAATGCTGATGACTTGAAAAGACATTCATGTTTTCTCTTGCACAGCACCAAAAGCACACACTTCTGTGGAGATGACAAGATGCTCATAGACCCTTTGGTAGTGAAGAAGAAGCTCAACAGGATGGCAACAGAGGAAGGGGCCTTTGCTGTTCTCAGCAGCTTGCTGCTGTACGTCACTGAGCTCGCAGCTGGCGATCCACAGATCAGTAACAAGAGGACAAAATGGGCAGAAGGTAAAGAAAACAAGGTGAGTTGTAACCAGCTGTGTTCAGGTCCAATCAGGACTCAGTATCCAACCAGATTTCAGCTCTTGCGGTCCAGGTTTCTGAACAACAATCGTGAGCCGTACACCAAAAAGAGAAGAGAAGTCGGCAAACTGGTCATTAAAGAAAAGCTGTGGGTGAGCAGGGCTGGTAACAAGCTGGACAGAAGCAGAGACAGAAAGGGAGATGGAAAAGCAGCAGAGGAGGATGCAGACACAGCACCCAGCGAGAGGGCCAGGTGGAGCAGCATGACTGGAAAAAACACAGTGAAGAACATACTAAAGAAATTTTTAGCTGCTGAAGAAAAAGAAGCGAAGGAGAAGTCTTCTAGCTGGAAAAAGAAGGGGCCAAAAATAGTCAACAGGAGTTCAGTCCTGTCCAAACTGAAGGAGCAGTTTGAACAAAGCACTCTCTGCTCGGCTGCAGAGGTGAAAGCATCAGTCCTGCGCAAAGGTGAGAAAAAGACTAAAAACTTCCCAAGCAGAAAAACTATTCATAAGTCTGAGGTCAGAGTGCTGCGCATGGCAGCAATGACAGCCACAGGTATAAAAAGTCCAGAGTCCCAAAATTTAGTGTGCTCCATGGTCCCAGTGCCCAGACTCAGCATGGCTACCAAAATTAACCATCCTTGGAGCTGGTCAAAAAATAATGCCACAAAGCAGCCTTTTGGTCATGACACACTGCTGAAGGGAAAGGAGGTCCCCAGCAGAGACAGTGGTGAGAACAAAGCATTGGAAAATGCAGCACAGGGCAGGGAGGACAAAGAAGAGTTACTGGTGGCACTGGAGGCTGTGTCAGATGCAAAGGATTGTGCTGAAACTAAAATAGATTCCACAAAACAAGGACCCAGTTTTCATCCTCTTCTAGATAACTCTTCTACTACTCATAAAAACAAAGCTCTTGCAGACTGTGTTCCTCCCTTATCTGAATGTAGCCTATACTGTGACAGGAGTAACATGCCAGCTGGTCCTGACACACCTTCACCATCAGGGATTACCAATGCTCTGCAACATGTTAAGGAAGACAGCCCACCTTCTGACTTGCCTTACTCTAGCACAGCTGAAGGATCCCATGAACAAAGTCCTCAGGATAATAAACAAGAGGAGATTCCTGAAATAACTATGTATGTATATAGTTCAGAGGAAGATGACACAGAGTTCAAAGAGCCAGAAAAGGATCCTTTCTTTGCAGGACAAAAATGTTTTCCAGAGCAGAAAGCACTGGAAAACAACCTACCATTTCACTGTCCAGGAGTTCAAGCATCTTGTGAAGTTGAGTCTCCAATGGATGACCAACATCTAACTTTCCTAATATCAGTTTCTGGCAAAAAGCCACCAACAGTCCGAAAAGAGGCACTGGATTTAAGAGGTAAATGTTCTGAGGAAGCCAAAGAAGGAGCAAAATTTCACAGTGAAGACAAAATGTCTTCCACTTCTAGCAAAAACAATAGCGATTCCCCAAGTATAGGGGAGGAGGAGGATAAAACACCCAACAGCCAAATGCAAAATGAATCCAAAGCCATGCAGACACAGCCTCCTCAAACATCTTTTAGCCCACAAAATAACTTTGATAATTCCAATGCGAACATACCAAATCCAGAAGCAAATCAGAACAGACCCACACTCTCCTCAAATGAGAACCAAGTGCCGAAGCCTGGTGCTGGAGAGGAAGAGTACATCTCTCCTCCTTGGGAAAAGACACAAAGCCCTTTGCCAGGTGACCTTGTGAAGCACAGTTCCTATATCGCAGAAGAAGGTTTGGGGAAGGACAAATTATCTTCAACAACTGAAATGATGAATCATGCAAACAATCAAGCCCTGCACAGGAGTACCTTGACTGACCTGGAGACCTGTCACAAGCCATCTGAAACTTTCATTGAGCATGAAGAGGCCACTGCAGATGAGATGCCCTGGCCTGACTCTGAGGCATGGCAGTCACCCTTGTCACCCCCTTTACCAGTGTCAATGAGTGGTATTGCAGGACAAAGTATCCATCACACTCTTCAAAACCCTCCAGCACTTCCACCTATTGATCTGGTGAAACAGGGAGCTGGTGATGTGGGACATGAGCATGTCAGCCATGACTGTGAGAAGGGTCCACCACCCCCTTCGGATGAGTTGACAAACCGTGACAATGATACAACAGTGGAGAAGAAAACTACATGTGATTTTAAGAACCAAGTACTGTCCCTAAATCATGCAACTGAATATGAAAACTCTACATACAAAGAGACTAATACATGTCAAAGATTTGAGAACTGTCTTTCACTTTCAACCAAGAAACTAGGAAAACATGAAAATAAAACCATGCTAGCAAAAGAGCCCCTATTACCCTTGGAGAATAATCAAACACCAACTTTAGATGATACCAAAAAGCAAGGATGTGATATGCTGGAAGAGAACCTGATTCTTCCATCAAATGAATTGGTCTCAGACCAAAAGAAGCACGCCAAAAGTGAAAATAAGATATCGGAACATACAAGGGATAAGCCCTTCTCATCAGATGATGACATGAAGCATGAGAGTGATAGGATGGAGACAGAGGAGAAAGAAGAGAGAAATGTCTTGCATAAATTAGAGCAGGAACCAGTAGTCACATCGAATGATACTACTGGTCATGATAATGACTTTTCAAAGGAGAATAATGCTCAGGGACCTCAAACATCCCAGTTACCTTCCTCAGAGCACGATAACATTCAAGGAGTGAAAAATACAGGACAGAGTTTGAAGCATCTAGCACCTTCAAGAGATTTTGTGAAACATGAACATGATATGACAGGAGATGAAAGTAACTACTGCAATAATGGGAAAAGCCACCTGGCCTCATCAGATGAACCCATGAAACTTGCAAATGATAGTGCAGGGCTAAAAAACATCAAGTCAAACTTCAACAATTACTCAATGCCGCCAAGAAATATATCAAGGCAGAACAATAAGACCACTGATGAGGACAATACCCTCCTAGAGAGAGAGAAACAGATGACACCAGGCAACTTTGTAAAGCATGACACTAAACTGGACAAAAAAGAGACTAAACATACCTCTGAGAAGCTCCAGTCACCTTCTTCAAACAAAGTGCCAAATCATCAAGACAGAAGCTCTTCAAGAGAGAGGAAGCAAAAGGTACCAGCAGCAGAAGACACAGGATCACCTGAAACAAAGGCAGTGAAAGAGGATCTCGAGCACCAGCTTTCTGGGAAGCACCAGCTGCCTCTGTCAAGAAAACTAGACATGCATGAGGAAAATATTCCAGGAGACAAACAGCAAATGAGATTTGAAGATTTTCTGACACCTGATACAAATCCTGCAAAACAGAACCAAAAAGTTCCAGGTTCCAGGAAGTATCGGTCAGTATCATCAGAAACATTGGTTAAGCCTCAAGAAAAAAGTACTCCAGAACAAAAGCAACAAACAAAAGCTTCTTCAGGTTTTAAGAAGTCTGGTACTAATGCTGTAAAAGAAAAATATGGAGATCCAAATTCTGAAAAGCCACCTTCTTCAAAGCCTCAAGAAAAAAGCTCCTCAGGAGAGAGAAAGCAAGAGACACCAGCAGCGGAGGACACCAGGTCACATGAAGAAAAGGCTGTAAAAGCGGATGATAAATATCAGTGTTCTGGGAACCATCAGTTACCTCCTTCAAGTAAATTATCAAAGCCTGAGAAAAATGCTCAAGCAGGAGAAAAACTAGAAACTGTATCTGAAAGTTTTACAAAGCCTGATGCAAAGGCTGTAAAAGCCAAAAACAAAGGTCCACGTTCTGGGACATGCCAGTCCTCATACTCAAATTTGCCGGTGAAGACTCAAGAAAATAATGCCACAGCCAAAAATGAGCAACCAGCACCACCACATGATGAAAAACCACTGTATAAAACTGGTAGTCCAGAAAAGAAGACTGAACCTAAGAGAAGAGAGAAATACCAGCTGGGCTCTTCAGCTCAATCAAAACAGCACAGCCGTGATGGCTCAGGAGAGGAGGGCCCTGTAGGTCATTTCGTGAGTTATCAAGCTCCATTGCCAAGCAATGGTGTCAATTGTAAAAGCAGTACTGTCCCAAAAAAGACCAGTTTGTCCAATACAGAAAAGTCCACCAAATCATCCTCATCATTTCATGTTGCATCAAAAGATGAGGAAAATCCTGCTGGAAATAAACAGCCTGGATTGAAGAAATACAAAGCACTCTCATCAAAAACTTTGGTGAAGCATGAAAAAGATTCTGCTGAAAGGGAAGGGAGCTGGCAGGCAGCTGGTAGAACAAGTGAGAAAAAAGCAGAGCTGGAGGACTGCTCTAAAGCAACACCATTCTCAAAATACACAGTGGAAAGCTACAGTGAAGGACCCTTAGATTCGGCTTTCAAACCATTGATCATTAGAGTAACTGACACATTTAAACATCACAGCTGAAAATTACAGCTACAGCTTAGGCAAGAACTTACAATTCATCAAGCCACTGATTCTCTTGATCTTTCTTTTCTCCTTTTTTCTCCAGGGCATTATATTATCATTTTTTAATCACAAGGACATTGATGTGCATCTATCCGAGCTGGGCTTTTTTCCTTTCTTAAACATAAGCCTGAAGGCATGAATTAAATTAATCACTGCAAGTGAATTAGCTAATCACTGAATTAATCATCAGTTTATAAATTAAATATGAGGAGGGCTTTGAGATCAGTGTGAATTCAGCCCTGCCTCAGACTCTCCTTGCTAACTAATGAGCTTTGTTTGTAACAAAGACAACTGTTCAGGCTGAACTCTATTTGTATTTACTTGTTCCAATGAAACTCCACTGGTACTTTTTCCAGGAACCGTGGTAGGCAGGGTAGCTTTAATTATATCCAAAAGTGCTTTTTCTAAATTCTGCCTTTTCACAGATTAGCAAGAACTGTTGATCTGTTGCTGCACTGAGTGATGCTGTTAGCAGAAGTAGTGAGGGAAGGAGGGGAATGCTTCATTTATCCACATAAAAATCCGCAAAAGACATTGATGCTACAAGGGGATTTACCGCAAATGCAAACGTTCAGCCTCATTAATATTAATATTGGAAAAATAGTGATTTAACCTCCTCTGAAGGTATTTGCACTTCAGCCATACACTGCATGTGTTATTGTTGTAAAGGCACACCATTTCAAGGGGTTCTTAATTACTGCAGATGAATATGCAACGAGTGTAAGAGCTCAAAAAAAGCTCAAGGCTGAAAGGCCATGAGGACAAGGTAAGCCAGAGAGGCTCAACACTTTGCCCTGGCAATTCAGCTCTTCCTGGGACATCTGTCCCACTCCAAATCCTGGGGCACACAGACATGAGGCAGGTGCCTCAGCTCACATTAGAAGTCTTAAGAAGTGTTTATTTTACAATGCAATGTGGAACAGAGCAGTAAAAAGCAGCGAGTGTCACTGAATACTACTAATGAGGTATGATTTTCTACATTTACAGGAATAGCATAAAGTTTGTGTGCAATGAACGTTGTTTTGGAAAAGCGAAGGCAGAGTTGCTGTCTTGGGTGTCTTAGTAAAGCTATGGCAGACAGAATGCCTTATACCATCAACTCTCCCATACACGAGTTTAGCTTAGCATTGTAATCACACATCCATGTTAAAACTTACTGTGGAGGAATCCTCAAGGCATATCCTAAGGATCAACCTTCAGGAAGTTGCAGAGATATCCAGAAAGAGAGAGAGTTTATACAAACCAGGTCCTGCTTCCCTGTGGCAGTGACTTCCCTTCAATTTTTAAGATGCTCTCCATGACCACACTCTGTACAGCTGAGGGCTGGCTGTTCCTCCAGCCCAGGCTGGCAGAATGCCCCAACCCACTGCCAGCAAGAGAATGAGAACAAGAACAGACTGGCAGCAAGCTGAGATCAGACCCGTTTGCCAGCACAATGCACACGAGTCACATACGTGACAATGGGACTGGCCTGTCTGGGGACACTCTTGGGATGATGTGGGGACACGAACATTGTGACTCCTGACCATTGAAGAGGCTTAAACTTTGATTTCTTTTTCCACCACAACATGCCAAGAATTAGGCTTTCTGGCATCTGAAGGGTCACAAAATGAAAATCACATTTGTATATCACACCGGTCCTCAAAAACTAAAATGGATTTTATTGAAGATACAAGACAGCCCTTCCACACAGAGGTGTATTTCACCCACCAAACTTTTATGGGCTGGCAACCATAAAGGCCACTTTGTACTAAACCTCAACCATAATTTACTTTTTATTGTCCATGATTTCATTTCCCATTTGAGAAAAGTCCTTACAGCATAAAGTATTTGCACTAGACTTGAATAATAAATTCTCTATTAGCTGGCTTCTCCTGCCAGCACAGGAGAATCATAGAATTGTTGTGGTTGGAAAAGATTTCTAAGACCATCGTGTCCAACCATTAACACAGCACTGCCAAGTCCATCACTAAACCATGTCACTAAGCATAACATCCACATGTTTTTGAGCACTTCCAGGGATGGTGACTCCACCATTTCCCTGGGCAGCCCGTCCCAGTGCCTGACACCTATTTTGGTGAAGAAATTTTTCCTATAGCCACTCTAAACCTCCCCTGACAGAATTTGAGGCCATTTCCTCTCATCACTTGTTACTTGGGAAAAGATACCAACTCCCACCTCACTCCCACCTCCTTTCAGGCAGTTGTAGAGAGCACGAAGGTCCCTCCTCAGGTGTCTGTTCTCCAGGCTGAAAAACCCCAGCTCCCTCAGCTGCTCCTCATAAGACTTGTGCTCCAGACCCATCACCAGCTCTGTTACCCTTCTCTGGATACACTCCAGGGTCTCAATGCCCGGCTTGTGATGGGCCCAAAACTGAACACAGGATTTGAAGTGTGGCCTCACCAGTGCCGAGCACAGGGGACAATCACTGCCCTGGTCCTGCTGATCACACTATTGCTGACAGAAGCCAGGAGGCCACTGGCCTTCTTGGCCACCCGGGCACACTGCTGGCTCATGTTCAGCTGGCTGTTGGCCAGCAGTCCTAGGGTTTTTTTCCGCCGGCAGAGTTCCAGCCGCTCTTCCCCCAGCCTGTAGCATTGCATGGGGTTGTTGTGACCAAAGCGTAGGACCCGGAACTTTGCCGTGTTGACCCTCATACAACTGGCCTCAGTTCATTGATCCAGCCTGTCCAGATCCCTCTGCAGAGCCTTCCTACCCCCCAGCAGATCAACATTGCTGCCCAACTTGGTGTCGTCTCCAAACTGACTGACAGTAGGCTCAACCCCCTTGTCCAGTTCATTGATAAAGGTGTTAAACAGGACTGGACCCACTACTGAGCCCTGGGGAACATGACTAGTGACCAGCCACCAGCTGGGTGTAACTCCATTCATCCCCCACCCTCTGGGCCTGCCCATCCAGCCTTTTTTTTTTACCCAGCAAACAGTGAGCCTGTCCAAGACACGAGCAGCCAGTCCCTCCAGTACAATGTGTGGGAAATGGTGTCAAAGGCTTTATTGAAGAGTAGTTAGACCACATCCACAGCCTTTCCCCTATCCACTAAACAGGTCACCTTATCATAGAAGGAGTTTTAATAATTCTTACTAGAATTTAATTACTCTTACCAGAAGCTGTTTTGGTTGTTCTTTAGCTAATCTTTTAATAGAAATGGTGGGGACATTGCCCCTTACTCACACCTAGAAAGATTACCACCCTCTAACAAATTAAAGGAGTTCTTGTCTCTGCCAGACAGTTAGACAAATGTTAGGCAGGTGCCTCCCAGCAGAGCTAATCCTTGGGCACCAGGAGGTCATGAAGTCTTCCAGTTTACACCTGCTGTGTTTGTTCTTCTCCACAGAGATGCAACACACTGTGTTCAGGACAGGTCAGGCAGAATCACCTTGTGGGGGTTAACTTTTAGGTTGCTGCATGCCTTAATCTCTGCTGGTAAGATAAAATATTCATCCAAGTCAGCCTACTCTCCCCAGAGTGCACTTAAAACATGACAGAGATTTGCATTCAGTGTATCATTAAGAGTAGTGCCTCACTTAAGGAAATCACTTAATTTCAGGAGTTAACACATTTAATCCTCCAGGATAGAAGAGAGCAAGGCCATACAAATTCCAGTGGTGATGGCTAGAAGAGCAGTAGAAGACTGGTGTGCTTTGCAGTCAACAAGCCACTCCAGACGATGTGGGCAGGAAATTTAGCATTGATGATAAGCAAAGAAATGCCAGAAATTAGTATTTCAGAAAGAAAAAATAGTTTGAGGAGTGATACATTCATCTATTCCAGCTGTGCCAGGTGTGCAAATGGCCAGGCTCAAACTTAATGAGACCCTTTCCAAGTGAGACACACAACAGAAAACAATTTCATTCCCAGGCCCAAGTAGGCCTTTGCAGGTCTTTTCCCCATCCAGGTGCAGAGGCACTATCCTTCAGGCACGTCTCTCAGTTCATCACAGAAGAGGCAGTGAAGGGAGTCCTCCCAGCTGCATTTCAACTTGTCTGATGTAACAACAGATACTCTTGATGCTTTTGCCAGCACATCTCTTGGCTTTTGTGATTTTGGGCAATGGGTGTAATTCTGTACAGTTCTGTTCCCTCTCCATACTACATCCCTCTGCTTCACGAATACATATTTCTCAAGGTCACTGAAGGGATTAGATCCTTAGCCTGCACTAAATGTGGCAGGATTTCTTTTTTTTCCCCCCCCCTAGCTTTATTAATTATTCCTTAAAGCCCTGGCTTAGCTATATGTACAGACAGACAATCAAAACCAGGCCAGGCACAGGGAAAATAAAGAAAAACAAAGCCCAGGTAAACAAGGTTTTTCAAGGTTCCCCCTCTGTGGTGACATATTTTGAAATTTCACATTTTTGTGGAATTAGACACTCATGGAGAGAGATTTTTTTAAGGGGACTGTGTAAAATTAATGATAATATTATTGCATCAGGCATAGTCCATTGCTTTGGAGTCTCCAAAGTGCAGATTTCCAGGAGTTTTGAAAGCCCGAATAGAAGAGGCATTTAAGAGGAGTCCAGTCACTGAGCTGCAACTGGGGCACCTGGAGGGTCCCATCTGAAGAAGGAGGTCTGAGGGGCACTCAAGTGGTTAGTGGTGGGATAGAAGTTGGGGCAACAGAGAAGCCCACCAAGCTTCCAGTAGCAGCCATGAGTAAAGTCCTTCAGACCTTTTATGTCTTCTCTAATTAGGCCATAATCTAATATCCCCTAGGACTTCACATTGGCAGGATACAACTCAGACGGGCTTAGTAACACAGAAAACACAAAAGGATTAGTTTGGGGTGATCTGGATAGTCAGGTTGGATCTGAACAACTGGCACATCAGTGTGATAGTACAGTCCCCTTCACAGTGTTGAACAAGTCCTCATTATTTCCAGCAGTCCCACTCATTCTCCCACATTTCTGACTGAAGGACTAACCTCTGCCTTTGGTGCCCAAATTCAGAACTAGGCCAACTGCCTCTGGATGTGCCTTGCTCTCCCTCCATCTCCTACAGGAATGCAGTCCCTGACTAAGGCACCTGGGGCTGAGTGGGACAGACCCAGGACCCAGAGTCCCAGTTTGAAAAGAGACCACCACTTTCTCCAGAAGTTTCATGAAGCAAAAGTGATGCCTATATTTCTGGGGCTTCAGGTGCTAGGAGAGGTCAGAGGGCCCATGGGAGAGCATCTTTTCTGCCCCCAGCTCAGAAAGGTCTGCGAAGCCATGCTGGATGAGCATTGTCTCCATATAAGTAACAACAATGAGCTTCTCCTTGATTTTATTTTTTTTTTCAAATTAAAAGAGGGTACATAAAGCACAGCTATTCCCAGGAAAAGGATCCCAAGACCCGGGAAGGTTTAGCCTGTGAAAGAACTGAGGCCAGTGGTGTACTATAAGGCACAAGTGGAACACTAGTTAGGAAAGTTAGGAAATGTGTCACTACTTTCCTCCAGACCTGAAAACCAGGAAGAAACAGTTGTCCCGGTAGTGGGTTTTGATTCAAAATTGTTCAAATGAAATGAAAAAAATTAGTGAACACACATATTTGGCTCTGAACTGTGAAATAACTTAGTAATTTATTAGCATCTTATTCACTTGGATAGCCTTAGCACAGCATGCGTGACAAAAAAGACAAAGACCTTAAGTTGTACAATTTGACTCAGATTTTCCCCGTTGTACTCTTTTGGATGTCAGTGGAGTTGGTAATAGAACAAAGCACTAAAGATAACAGAAAAGATCTCATATTCTAGCACACAGGGACTGTTCAGCATCCCACCGGGACTGAGATGCCACAGATGAAATCTCTGGGTTGCTGACAGTAGAAACACCCCACCTAATGGCTGAATTTGTAAAGCAGGCTGCAGGCAAGCAGTGATGAAAGCAGAGGAAACATGGGAATAGCGGCGGGAATAGTCAGGAAATTTGGGAAACCGTTTCTTCTCTTATTCCTGTGCCAGTAATGACTGGACACCACCCAAAAGAGGTTTGTTTGGGTGACAAAAATCTGACAAGTAATAACTGGGGATCTTTACGGATTTGGGAGCGGCGTGTTTCTCTGGAACACTAAAGTAAATCTCTGTTATGTGAGAAATAAGCACAGGGGCATTAACAGCAAAACAATTTAAACTAGTGCACTCACTATGTGGTTCCCAAAATGTATCAGATCCTTTAAGCTTTATTACTCCTTTTCATTTCCATGAGCGTCTTTTTATAGAATTGAAACATTTTCCCCTCCTTGATGAGAACTCAATAAAAACAGGGCAAGAAATCTTGCTAGGTATCTGATTTCCTGCCAACTAAAAGAATTTTTGTATACTGAACAACCAGAGAATCAGTAGGTCAGTATTTTACCTCTTATGACCTGAAAAATTTTGGGAATTGCTACATGCCTCCTGTTACTGTGCTTGGTTTATCCCTAATGTGTCCTTAATTATGTGCAAGAACAACTTTGTAAGATGGTGGAATTTTCATCTAGCAAACAAGTGCTATAGCAGGCTTTCAATGATGCATGTCATGCAACTGCAGAAATGTGTTGCCAGAGAGAAAAATTCCTGGGAAAATAAAGCCATAAAAATCTATAATGCACTGATCTGCTTATTCTCAAAAAGCCACTAAATACTGTTTTGGGTTCTATTTTTAAAAAGTCTAGTTACTCCAAATATCCAAAATGGGAGATCTTATCAAAGATCTGATTGTTGGAACAACTGCTCAGCATTTGCTCTCTGAAAATCAAGCTTCTTTCATAAAATGCCTCATGTTAGGCAATCAAACCCCTTTTAAATAAATTGCCTCAGATTTCTGACATGCAAGAGAGTTTCCTAGGCACCTACTTGCCCCTGCACCTCAAAAACAAAAGGATGTGGACAAAAGAATTGGTGTGCAGGGACTGGCCAGCTCCCTGCAGCCCTGTAGGTGAAAGCAGCCAGTGCAGGTTCCTCTCACTGCAAAGAGTTGCAACCCATTTCTGCAGATCCCACACCTTTTTCTTTGGCCTGCACAACAGCAGTTGCTGCAGTTGCTGGTTGAGATGCAATCTAAAAAGAAGGTGAGTCCTTCCCATTGTTGTGATCTCCAAGATTTCTGGAAGGAATCAAAGAAAGAAACTCTTGGACACCCTAGAGCCAGTCCATACTTATCAAGAAACTACTGTGTTCAGTCAAGTTACACCGTCAGAGTGAAATCCTTGTGCCCCTTGGGGTTCATACCAATACAACGGATGAACAAATGGTAGCTTTGGATTGCTAACCCGGTTGCTGAGATCTTTCATTGTTCTGAGGAATGGGAATAGTGATCACAGACAGCAGTGATTTAAACACACAAATAAGGTCCCACCAAATGTATCTCAGCTTCAACTGTCTCCAAGCTCCAGGACACTCACTGCAGAAGACCAGAAAACCCCAAAAGACATATTCTTTATTAACTCATTTAAATTACACATACCATGTAACAAGAAAGTCTGTACCATTGTCATACCATACAGATTTCTTAATAAAACTGTTTTCCTTCTTAGATGGGCTCCTTATTTGTACCATTGAGTCTTGCGTATTGAGAAGATTAAAATAATAAAAGCATATAAAATAACAATCTTGTAATCATTCTGTCATTATTAGGGAAAGACCATGAGAAACAAAATCAGCACCTGTAAGAGTCTCATCAGTATACAAACTGTTTTCCTTATGCGCAAGAGAGCTGACACATGCAGAGTTTCATGAGACACCTGGGAATAAGTTGAAAACATAGAACATTAATTATGCAAATGTCATGGCTTTGAAAAGAGCTTTGCAAATTGCTTTCTCTGCAGCTTGCTCCTTGCTGCTCTGTCTTCAGTGGCTCCTCAGACCCAGGTGAAGATCAAGCTGTGTGTCAAGGAGGTGACTCCAGCCACCAAAATGGGAGCAGCAACAGGCTAAGGACCAGGTTGGTTGGACCAGCCTCCTCCTCCTGTGCTGCCCATAGGGTGGAGGTGCCTGGCCAGGGCAGGACTGAATCAGATTTGGCTACCTGTGGTTCAAGGCTGGCACAAGTCAGGAACCTGGTGGCCACATCTGTATATTAGAGCTGTGGAAAGGCCTCGGGCAGCTACTCCTTCATATACAACCTTTAAGGAAAACAGTTTTTACTGTTGAGATTGCCAGAGGCTGTCCTGCCCAGAACATTAAACTGCAGCAAAACTGAACCTCTGAACACCCACTGAGTAGTCCAGGGTCACCAGCAAGCATTCCAGCCCTGCTGCTTGGCCAGAGTAGTCAGGCAAATCTAGGGCTAACCTGTGAGGAGCAAATCCTGGGGAGACACCTGACACTTGGCCTGCGCCTTTCTTCTGCTCCCGCAAATGCCAGTGAAGGGGAGGATCTCGCTGAGGGTTCACCCTGCGCCATCTGAAGATATTTTGGAGGAGCCAAGTTCAGTTCTGTTCCTTGTTGTCACCAACTGTCTGTGCAATCATCGATACTTATCCCTTCACACATCCCACCTGCAAAACAGAAGACATACTTCACAGGCAGCATGGAGCTTGAATGACAGTCGTGGCCAGGGTCCAGTACGCATCCAGCCTGGACCTACTGCCTGGATGCGAGTAGCACAGGGAAACCAGGACAGAGGCTCCCTGCCCACATTCACCATTGTCCTGTGCATCTGACTCCCCTTCCAAAACCAGAACCACTGATCCTCGACTCCCCTTCAGCTTTTTCAGTGTTAGCTCTCCAGGAGATGCGTAGGTGAGATGGTCACTGAGTGGGAGCAGTGTGGCGGGCAGTGAACAGAGCTGTGGTGGGACACAGCCCACATGAGCACCCGGGTTGTCAGAGCAATCCCTTACAAAGGCAGCATTTTTTCAGCTGTATGTTTAGTTGAGTTGCAACTCCCCTATTAATACCCAAACCAAGGTCAGCAGTTGCTTGGGGACTTCTGATTCTCCTCTGGTGTTTCTCTTCACAGATCTGTACAACCTCTTATTGAAAAAGGTACAAAGAGTGTGTGTAAATTGTGTGGGAACACAGTTCTCAGCAGGAGTAAGTTTGACACTGAATGTCACTAAGAATTAGAAGAAACAGACTTGTGTAAGTACCACATGGAAGCAAACATTTAAGCACAACCTGTTACTAGGAAAATACAACGGAAAATAAGAGTTAAGTCTTGATTTTGTCCTCCCAAAGTAATAAGGCTTTCAGGTATCAAAAGAATCAGCTCCAGTCCACGCCTTGCACCTCCATCTGCATGAGGACTTTGAATGACTGTTCCCCTCACTTTGGTGCCTGTCTTTATATACATAAGTTGTTTGAGTCATGGCATTCTGCCACAAGTGTATGTACGTGGATGTACAATCCTTCTGACTGCAGCCAAGAGCTCACCTGGAGTTTGGCAATGGGAGAACTCAGTCTGAATACTATGTTTATTATTTTCTATTAACTTCAGTCCCTCATTTTCAGAATTCATCTGGAAGCAAATATGTGGCATAGGTGCTTTCCTTTCAAGCAAGCTAACATTGAGGCTTAGTTTTGAGCTAAAAAAATTGGTTCAATGACTTCTTTAAATATCTTTTAAAAATAAGTGGACACTGCTCTCCAATGTACACCACTGGTGCCCAACTCTAGGAAAACAGAAATGCAAAATCAGGTCTTTCTTTATGCTTTCTCCATGAGAAACACAGGTTTTAATTAAAAATCATCTCTTTACAAATCTCAAGGGCTAAAGTACAGTGAGGTAATTACCCAGTTCCAGGGGCTGAAGAAAAGTTCAGCTTCACTTCTGAAGGCCATGAGATCACCACAGCCTCCATGAAGATGGTTAAAATTCCTCTTGGAGTGTCTTGTGACTGACGAAGGACTGCAAGAGTGTTAAGTCAACCAGCAACACCAGGACCCCAAAGCTTTGCTAGGTTTGCTAAGGCAGGCCCTTGTCTGGTGGCTGCCCTCCTTGTAACCCTATGGCAGCAGAGCAGCTTCCTCCACAGCAGAAGCTCTGGGAGGGACAAGACCACAATAAAAAACCTCTGGTAAGAGCCAGAGGAAGCCATGGGAGACAGGTGTGGATCTCATCCACAGTTGCTAGGACCAGTGGGGCCAAATGTGTGGTGCATTACGGGCAGGAGACAGCAGTAACGAGGCTGTGCTGCTTCTCATTAGGGTGCCGCATGATAGTATACAGGGCATGGCTGACAGCACTGGAAAAGGCAGGTTTACAGATTCTTGGGATTCTCTGGAGTGCTTTCAAACATTTCTGCTGCTGGAGGAGCTAGATTATGTGTGTTTTCCTTTCATCAGCTTAGAGATAGCTTTTATTCAAAACGGGGTGAAACTGAGATTGCCTCAGTTTTCTTGTGGGTTTTTAAAGTTTTCAATGGAAGAAATATCATAAAAATTAAATACTTTCTTTAGGTTTTGACTTTTTATGGTTAATTGGATGCAATTGTGACTCAAATGCACTACAAATGAGGTAAATGTTCTCCCTAAAACATGTTTCAAACAGAAAAAATGCATTCCAAGAATGTTGCTCCAGCCTGACAAAGAAAGCTCAAACTTCCTGAAACACCACATTTTAGGATCTTTCCAAATTAAAACATGTTCTCATGGCAAAAATATGCTTAAGAAACTGTATGTTCTAATCAAAACCATCTTTCGTGGGGGAAAACAGTGCTGATTTCTAGTAGCTGGGGGAGGGTGTAAAGGCCTGGGCTGGGAAGCTGTGCTCTCTCCTTGCAGCTGAGACCAGGCATGAGCTAGCAAGGGTAGAAGAAACCTGCTGCAGAAGAACATAAAATCTGGGGGTTTGGGTTTTTTGTTTTTTGGTTTTTTTTTTTTTACATTTTTAAAGCAATCCACTGCAATAGGATTAAGCTCCAGAGACACACTCTGATTTCTTTGGGATAACACCCAGAGGGTGATTTCCTTTCAGTAAGCGGTGCATAAAAGAGGAGGAACTCCTAAGACCACCATAAGGAAGGTGCGTCTTGACTGTCGCCGACCTTGGTGGGGCTGTTCCTTCCCTGGCACTCGCGAGTCGCCTCGCTGGCCTGCAGATGGCGAGGTTGCCATTCGGAGACGTGGCTGTTTGCTGAAAAGGTGGGGGGGAGCCTTCGTTGTGAAGGGAATCAGAAAAACAATTTCTGCCTGCGAGTTAACTCTTCACCCGTCCTAACAACTCTCCCACAAGTCTTCATTTTGTGCGCATGACCTGTTGTTTACCAGGCAAGAGGACATTGTCCCAGAGATGGTAATAATATTAGTGCTTCAGCTGATCATGAAACATTACTATTTGCAAAGGAAATAGGGGCCTTCCCTACCCGCTTCAGCAGCAGCCACAGTCCACAGCACAAAATCGGTAAGACTGCTCTTCCAAGAGGTGAAGAAACAGCATATGATGATCATCCAATCATTTTCTTGTTCCCCCTCTAGCTTTTAGTAATACACAGCCACGAATTAAGAGATACCAATATTGACTGACTCCAAAGGTCCCACAGCACAGTCCAAGATTAAGACTCAAACAATGACTTGCAGCGTTACTGATCTCGGTGCCACCATGAGTTAAATTCTCCAAAGAGTTAAAAAATACTGAGTCTGGGCCCCACTGGATCATCACATACTTATAGGAAAATATGTTTTCCATATGTGTGTTTTAAACTCATCTGGACTCCTTCACCAATTCACAAAAGAAAAAATATGAGTATTTCACAAAAGTAAAAATAATATGTTGAAAAGACTATTTTTAATAGATGACAGAATCTATGTTTTCCCCTGACTGCTCACTTGGAAACTCCACTCTGCTCATCCTGTGACACACACACATTTCCTATTGCTGGCTTCCCTCTCTTCCTTTCCACTTTCCTACTTTTCCCCTTACCTTTGTGTCTTGTTCAAGGGATACAAAATGAGACTGAAACATGAATCATGAGTTTCCAAGAAATACAGAGAACTTGCTCTCTGGGTTAAATTTTCCAGTTATTTTTCAATAAAGATTTCTGAGTCCTCCCAAGAGCCTCATGAGAAAAAAATTTCTTCCAATATGCAGCTGCTCATTAATTCCTGGGAAAACCCCTAAAACAAACAGAATTTTCAGTAAAGTAGTAATCTTTCCATTCTGAAGCTTCATTCTTATTTTGTTAAAGAAAGGTCTCACAGACCTTCAAAAAACCCAGTGTTGAATGTTCTGTTTTGATCAGCTACACAGATACACACATATACTGCACTCGGGCAGCAAATCTCAAATTTTGTGACAATTTGGTGCTCAGATAACTAAAATATTTGGACCAGGGCAGAGGTGGGCAGGAAGGTATTTCCAACGCGTCCTGTATTCCAGGGCAGTACTCATTCATGGCCAGCATGGCAGAAGGATGCTACCTCAGCTATCAGACCATAAACACACAGCAAACAAGACATGCCTGTTATACTTGCACCAGGGCTGAGCCCTGCCATCATGGGTATCTCTGCAAGCTGCAAGACTAGAAGAGCTGTGTGCTGTAATGCAGCACTGATTTGAAACCCATATAAATACCAGCCTACCTTTGCTCTGCCACTGCCACTATCGTCCCCCACTGGCCCACAGGGAATGGGTGGATTTTGCAACACCCAGTGTTGCAGGACTGCTGCCGTGATGGGAGCTGCCTTGGGGGATGCTGCAGGAATGCTCTCTGAGACAGCAAACAGAGCACAGAAGGGGGTGGAGGTTTCCTACAGTCCCAGAAAAGGAGAAATGCACAGCAAAGGCTGAGTGGTAACAGAGGAGAGCTTAATTTATGCTCAGAACACTAAGGTGCTGGCAAAGGGCAGCACTTGGTGCCTCATCCAACCAGCAACCCAGAGACTCTGTTTCATTTCTGGATCTTAATAATTTGTCTTTGACCCCATAACAGTGTGTGAGTCATGTGAGCAGAGCTAAGGGGAGCAAAGGCAATATATCACTAGCCTGGGGGCATTCCCTTGCACACACAGCAATTTTTGGCTGATAAATCCCAGAATTTTTGACTGACTAAACCTCCTTGCCTTACTGCAAGACCTTCTACGCCATTACCTCTGCTTATCCCAGCGGGCTTCCAGGCTCAGTTGAGAGTGAAGTTGCCACAGGATCTTAGGAGTACCAGATCATTGGGGTCTTAAAGCCACATTAGCCCCATAAGGCACTTGGCAGACTGTATCTTATTTTATATCTTATAGGATGGAAATAATTTGACCGCTTCCCCAGTTTACTGCTGATGACAATAATCCCAGGATTTGTTGTCAGTTAGACGATGTGGTGGTGCAGGGCTGAAAGGAAGACTGCACCAGTGGCAATCTCTCACCAGAAAGAGCACTGGCTCCTTCACCTCACACATGCCATTTGGAGACCCCCATCTCTGATTTCTGCAAAGCTCTGCCACTTCAGAGTAAAGACTGGATTTGGCAATTCTGGGTTAATGGTTGGACTCAATGATCCTAAAGGTCCTTTCTAATCTAAATGATTCTCTGATACTGTGATTCGGTGTTGTGTCTGAAGTCCAAGAGCCACCAGGACTCAGTACGTGCACTGGGCACAAACCAACAGCTAAGTGGCTTTGCCTAGCTGGAGCCCCTGCGTTTTATTCTGGCTCTTTCTTTCCATTTTCCACAGCTGACAAGGTATGGATGGTGTTTTGCTGAGATCAACAACCAAATGCTCCACAATTTACTTCAAGGCCCTTTTGACAATCATTGACAGGGCCTGCACAATTATTTATTTGGCTGTTATTCTGCTGCAGGCATAGATCAAGGGGCTCTCTCTGACTCCCTACTGCTTGCCATTCAACTTACATTCTGCAGCCACCATAGCTAGTCAGAAACTTTTCTAATGAGGCTACTTTATCACTTATGAATATTATCATGTGGGTAGATCTGTGAGTGAACAGCTTGCTAACAATAAATGTGATAAGAAAGATGCCCTTGGTAAAGGCATATGCAATATTGCCCTGCAATATCTCCCTTATTCTGGGCCAGCTCAGGGTGCCCCTCTTACAAATGTTGGTTTATATAGCAAATGTGTTTGCATGCCTCCTGCCAGAGATTAGAGTCTTGTTCTATGCTGTTGTCACCATTTAGTAATGAGAGAGAAAAGTTTCTTGGTAGGGATTGTTTTCCTTCCCAAAATGTTAGAAGGACCACACAATAGCAATTAAATGAAGGCAATGGGAAAATCATCGTTTCCATCCATGACACATACACATACAAACAAACAAACAAACAGAGAAAAGGGAAAACAAAAGTCAGAATTTTGTAGAAAAGCCATTCACTCCATTAGATAGAAAAAACTAAAGGCTGTCAATTTACTTTCTGGAGTAATTTCCCATAGGAAAAGAGAGGCAAAATAAAAGCATAATTCAATTTGAAGGAAACAAACAGAATTAATTACTTTTTATTACTAGTTGCCACAAACATGCTTTCGTTAAATCCTGAGAGCTGCACATGATGCTGCCGGCTCTAGGAACATGGTTGCCTCTGCTGGCAGTCATTAGTGCTGTTGGTATGTACAACACATCTTCTAAAAATAGCCACGTTCAAATTAGACCTGCAAAAACCCTGATGCAGTGAGTCTCTGTGGTGTCCTTCCTCATCTTTCCTCACATTCATCAAAGACAGATTTTGTCTCACCTTCTTCTAAACTATTTTTACCCCTTTTTAATAGTACAGACCATCAACTCAACTACTCTATTGAAGTACATATGTTCAGGGAGGAGATCCAAGATGCCTCTGGTTTTTAGTTTTATTAAAGGTAAGTGCTAAAATGGAAGTGACAAGATAAGCATCTTGCATTTCCTTATTATCAGCATTTCAGTGCTCACAGCTTTGCTCCTGCTGCAAATTTCTCAAATATTATTTGATGTTACTCCACTAGTTTTCAAAATTGTTTGGCAAGCAATGTTAAATTCAGGCTGTACCCAGGCAACTGAAGATAGCTCTGTGGGTCAAGGAAGTGTAAGTCAAAGGAACTGCAAAAGCCAACAACTGCACAGAAGGATGCATTTGCTGAAGGGTACTCCAGCAGCAAATCAGAGCACTGAAAAGCTAAAACCAGCCATTGATGCTCTTGTAAGTGTTACCTAATTGTTTTCCCCTTCCAGAAATCGGTCCACCAGAGATGTCTTTTGTTTCATTATAAATGACCCCTTTGTGAGGACCCTTGATATCAGCTGTGAGGTTTTTAAGTGCTGTTTATTATCACTACATAAACTTGACTTCAGTGACCAGCATTAACTTTCTCTCATGGGAATATGAACAGTATTGTCAGGGACACAATATCTTTGCTGTGGGAAATACAACACCTTGCTAATCTGGCATTTGTTTTGTGCTAGAAACAACACTGTGAAGCTAACCACCCCCTCTAGTAAACACACACCAGTACTCTCAAATACATCCAGTGCAATCAAGAGCCACTGGTGTGGTGCACTTTGAAAGCTGAGTCCTCCCTAGAACAGGAGGAATTCGAAGAAAGAGTACACTTTTTCTGCTTGTGGGTTTTTTGTTTTGGTTTGGGTTGTTTGTTTGGGGTTTTGTGATTTTTTTGTTGGGTTTTTTTGTTTGTTTGGTTTGGGTTTTTTTCTGAAGCATTTGGTGAATCTGAGGAAGTTCTCTGCAAGACGCCCCTCTTCCTGGTATCTAACCATTTGATTCTCAGCTTGCATACAGGTGCTAGACTTGCAACTTTGCTGTGAGCTATATTTGATCCAGTGATGTGCAGGGGGAAAATTTTGAGGTGTTTTGTGCAATATCCAACCCACCAGCAGTTTCTTTCTACTGGATGGAAGGTTGAACTTGCTTTTGTTCTACTTGCAGGCTCCTTCATGTTTACTTTCCCTGACTGTTCAAATGTGGAGTAAAACTGTGGCTATACCTTCCCATTTATGATCTGGCCTGCTTTAACCTATAGCCCCCACCTCTATTTTTTGTAACACAAGCAAAGATGTGAGAGACAGAACAGTCACATGTAATGGATTTTGTGAGACCCAGCTGATTCCTTCAAGCAGATACTGGATATCTCCAGCTAGGAGGAATGCTAGAGCTTCCTAGCAGTGTTTCTTCTGGCTCAGCAACTCTGCGTTGAGCCTTCGAAGGTTCCAAGACTTGGGTGGGTTTCAGAGCTGGAGAAAGAAATCACCTTTTTTCTTAGGTGAAGGCCTGAGTTACAATTTTTCACACTGGAGGAGAATCATCTCTTCTTGAGTGATTCATACACTCCCTGATCCTGCAATGCCACAGCTGCTTGCATCCCATGCTGAAACAAAGAACGGAAAATTATTAGGAGAGGGATGACAAACACTCAGCCCCTTCCCTTCTCCATCCCAGTGACTTCTGCGGGATCCAATCTGAGCTTTTTTTGCTGAAAGGTGTTTCCTTTACAAAAACTAATCTGCTGCACACATATAAAGAAACATTAAATTCTCAAAGTCTGTAATTCTCAGCAAATTTTATATAAGGCATTTCTACTGTCATCAAATACAAAAAGCTGTGCCTGAAAGAGATTTCTAGAACAGCATAATTAAGAGAATTGCAGCTGGAATTACTTATAGGGTCACTCTTTGGAATGCATAATGGTTTTATCACATGTAGATACCATGGGCTAAACTGTTAATGGGTGGGGCAGAGAATCGGGACCACTACAAAGCAATGACCACAGCAGGCAAGCTGTAATGGTCTAACGCCAGTTCTAAGTATTACTTAATGTATTTTTGTGAGCTAATTTGCATTTACATGTCGATTATTACTGTAGTCCATTTCCCATCAAGAATTTTCCATCAACATCTAATAAGACAATGACTGCATTTTTGCAACCATATGAAAAAAACAATTACTTTGCATAGACTGGGAAAGATAATAATTATCGTAAAGCTTACTTGACTGTGTTTGGAAATTTAGCAATTGCTCATGGAGTACTGGCAGTAATGAGATAGCATGTAAAAGGAAATTATAAAAATTATACAATTGGATTTTCTGAGAAGAAAATGATTGAAAAATATATTATGGAGAAATAATAAAACACAGAAATAGAAGGTACCTGTTGCAGAAGCAATACAGATGTAGAACACTATCACACCCATTGATTGCTATGGCTGAATGCATAATTACAATATATTAAGTTCTATGGTTTTCTTAAATTCATTAACAGCTAAAATAAAATTTCTCAGTTGAAAAAAACAAGCTGGTGTATTGTTGGCAACTGAGTTACACTCTAAATGAAAAATAGATTCAAACAGCTGACTGAGAACATACTATTTTTGTAACTAATGATGCAGCAAACCATGGAAATACCAAAATATTGCTGATAGTTTTCAATTTGATTACTTTAAGACAGAAAAGAACACTATCAGCAATACGTGAAATAAGAAAATTCAAATTAAATAATTTCAATTTTGACAATGTATCAGTTAGCAATAGTATTATTATTTGGGGGACATTCATCCATGAATTAACACAAAAGGAGAATGATATTTTTGCTCCGGTATTAGACATATGATATAATCTGTAACTTGACAAAGTAAGATAGAAGGAAGGCATAATTTGATCCTAGATGTTGCAATCAAAGTTTCTTACCTCTCAAAGGAATTTAAAAACACGATACTACAGCCGATATCTTGGTCACGTGTAAATACTGAGGCATGTCTGCACTGATGGCTGTTGCTATAACCTTGCAGTTCCAAGAAGCTTCAGCTGCTTTTGCTGTCAAATCCAGTTTTAGGTTTTCACAAATCTTACTTTTCTTTCAGCCTGTGAGTTTGAAAAATGTGTAGGGAATAAATATGCAGAAAGCTACAATGAAGAACAACCTCCTTGGGACCACACTACTTTTGCAGAGGTCAGCGCTCCAAAGCTGGGAATTTATAGAAAGGGAATTTGCTAATTTGACTTAAACTCAGTGCTCCTGTATGTGTGCATTATAAAATAGTATTTAATTACGTAAACTTAAAATCTTAGAAAACTCCTGCCTTATTCCATGTGAGAAATGGATGCCTATTCCTGAATGGGTAGCTATACCTTTTTCTTACACCAAACTATGTCATTACTTCAAGAATTTTTTTTCCTTAATGCATGATTTTAAGAGAAACCCTTTACTGCATAGAGACAATTAAGTGAAATAAATAATGTTCTTCATAGCTAACACTACATATTTACATGCAATTATTGTATTTAAATACCTGCAATGACAACTCTGTCTGTTCCTTACAGAACAGGATGCTTGCTTGAGACAGCTGAAATGAGAGTCCTCGCGTGAGTCCTAATGCAGAGGCAAATGAAGGCCACGACAAGGTTTGCCTTCACTTTTCTCAACTAGGACCAAATGTGAAATCCTAGTAGACCGCCAGAGAACACCCAGGTTAAACCCCACCTCTAAACAGTAGATCTTGGAGCTACTAGATTTGCTAGGTATGATACCTTCACAATTGGGGATAAGAAAGAAAAAGGGGATGGGACAAGCAAGGAGTTAATAATCTCTGATCTTGTCTGTCATCTCTCCCTAAGAAATTTCAAAGTTCAATTACAAGCCTTGTACTCATGCAGCAAGGAAAGTAAACATCATCAGCATGATAACAAGGGCTTTTAGCATACCCCTCATGATCATTCAAGTAGATAAGGAAAAAAGAAAACAAACAGAACAAAACCATCTAGAAAATACTTCTTATTCAGTTGAAATAACAAACATGTTTAACAGAGTTGCAGCCTGACCTAAGCTAGATTCATCAGGTAATTAGCCACTAGGAACCACAGAACCTGGTCTAGTCAGTTCCACACTGTATGGTTACTGGTCTGTGATAGCTACTGACCTTTTTCTAAGGACACCCTTTTTCCAGTCTCAGGAACCCTTGCTGCTAATAATGTTCAAGCATTTTTTCTGTATCACTTTTGACATATAATTTTGCCATGTTTTTCACACCGAGGGCACCACCATATCATTTCTCTGTCGCTGCTGTTTCCAGTATTGCCATTTACAGCCTTGAGCCTTCTTTTCTGATGCAGCTGGGGGATGGCAGCTGAGTGCAAAAACCTTCCTGCAGAGATTTCCATGGATAATGTTGATTCTCCAGGCAGCTGCAGTGGTATGCAGCAAGCTTTAGAGCTCCTTTTTATAGATGCTCATATCACTATGCTTTGACTCCCAGAGCCACAGTCATACCTAGGATAATCAAAATACTGGCAGTTCCCAGACGTCACATGGATTTGTGACTTGTCCTAACAGCTAGTAACCTTCATAGATGTGAAACTGCAAAGTCTTCAGGGAATATTGGAATTTAACTTTTTAAAATACATTTCTGTCCTAGCGATGCAGTCTGTTCTAAAGTTCAGAGACTGCTGTTGGAACAATTCACGTGAGCAGGTCTAATCAGGCCTGCAGACTACAATTATGTAAGTATGGTGCAATTTTCTGCGACAAAAACATGGAGCAAGTTCAGCATTTCATTACATTGCATTATGGACTTAGAGCCTCAATCCATTCATAGGTGAAGGTTGACTAGACTTGGTAGGTAGCAGGAACCAAATGTGTCTGGATATGAAGGTGACATTTCCTTAACCTTATTAGCTGGATGAGTAGTCTAGTCCTGGAGCCACATTGTGCCTAGGTTAGAATACAGCCATGCACTGATTAAAAAAAATAGAAATAAAAAAAAAATATATACACATATATTTATTTACTTCTTACTGGATATTCCATACTGCCAAAGGTACTTAATCTAAACTGTTTTCTTCAAGTATGGAGCACCAGATTTATTTCAGGTCATGGGAATGTAGCTAAATGGATGCAGAGTAGAGCTCCACCAAAGCAGGATATACTTGTGTGATGTGGCTTACTACATAGAGACACAAAGATGAGTGGCTGTATGGCCAATCACATGAGCTGGGGAAACCACATATGCTGTGGGGATTTCATTCATTGCTTAGGACACTACAACATCCAGTCAGTAGCAAGAATTATCTTTTTATCTCTTCTGCAATGCTGCTGCTTTCATATTTTCTAAACAGTGGCTATGAACCATTTTGTGAGTAGTTAGGGATTTTTTTAAAACTTACTGTCTGGACCTGGAAAAATAAAGCTGCTACCTTTGCTGGAAATGGTGTTTTTCAATGGTATTTCTTAATGAACAGATTCACCTATTCTGTTTTAAAAATATTCAGCACAAGATATCCACATATACCTATATCCGCACACACTTTATCCTTTCTCAGTCCTACAGCACTTTTCTTTCCCCTAACAATTTCTATTCTTTGGCCTCCCTGAAGCCAGCAAAAAAGAACCCAAGGAAAAAAACTCCAACACATTTATAACATACAAAATAATAATATATTTATTCTATTCTTAGATGGATAAGAAATCCTTATGGCCCCCACAGGCAATCAAAGAAATGCTTTCAGGGACAAATATTATCAGGCAGTTTCTCCTGATGCTCCTTGCGCACTTCTGGCCTAAAAGTAACAACAGCTGTGGGGTGGTGTGTGAGGAGCTGGACCACATTACAGCACTACTGATACAACAAGCATAGGTGTCATAGCACACATTTCAGAGCCTTAGGAAGTGTGAAGCCACCCTAGACTAATGATTGATAAGAAGGAAACTCTTTCTGGTATTGTAGTTTATAAACTGCTTTGCAAACACAAGAAGGGAAGTCTTGCTCACTAAAATACAGGGTATGAGACAAGCAAAGCTTTGAATGCCTCAGCCTGTGAAACACTCATCTGCTGTACCTTCATCTGCCTTTGCAAGGAACACATCTAAATGCCTACCCTTAAAGGGAAGTCACTATTTTAAGGACTCGCTCTGGCAGCATCAGGATGGGAATTTCTACCAAATACTTTCACCATAACATAAACACTTCAGGGATAAGGTGCAGATGCAAAACGGTGGGTGGTGAGGGAGAAGTTATATAAAGTATGTTTCTTTTGCACCAGGTGGCAGGTAGGAAGGCTGTAAGCATCACTGGTGTGAATGTCAACTAGGTCTGCCCTCTTGCAGTCTGCCACTGTCACCAGCTTCTTCAGAAGTAAAGGATTAAAAGTAAAAAGTGTCCTTTTCTGCTGATCACAACACCAAGCACATACAGTTTTCAGATTCAAGGGTTTATGCATTCGTTTCTTTGAATGCCTTTGAAAGCAACATGATCTCATCTGCCCAGAAGAGAGCAGCACTGATACTCTGTGAAGGACAACCAAGGTATTGTCTCTTGCCAGACAGTGGGCTGGCTCATACTATCAGACAAAATATGGGGATCCAATTATTGTGCTGAAATGTAATAATTATTTCTATTAATCGATAAATATTCAAGTATTCTTAATGGGAGTCTTTGTGTGTAATAGGCATAAAACTGAGTGAACCACACAGTTGTTCTATTTGTATTACAGCAACAGGAACTGTATATAACATTTGAGGGTTGCTGACAGTGAAAATGCACTGTGGTATACACAAGGCTACCCTTGATGCACTGCAGATGTACCCTAATTAGTCACAGAAACAATCTGCTATTTGCAGGGAACTTTTGATGAATCCATTTTAAAAGGAACACACATGAAAGAGCCTGACCTTGTCAGGTGAAGTATAACCCCGTTACCAAACAAGCCTGTGGCTTCAGGATTTGCAGGAGAAGAGGATATTCTGTTTAACCGAGGCTTTCTTTTTCTCTTTGGTGGGACAGCATCGCCTCCTATTCACACCTCTGCCAAGGCTTTTCTATGAGACTGTGACCAACTCACTGGGGCAGAGCTGTTTGCAGAGCCAGCCTCTGCCTACGCTCCACCAAGGCAACGCTGGCAGGAAGTCAAGCGCAGGCTTGGCACAGGCGTCGGGCGGCTTTTCCCGGGCTGGGTTGTAATCGGTTTCCAGTTCTGCCAGTACCCGAGCGTGTTTGTGATGCCACACAGTAATCCGAGCAGGACCACACTCCTGCAGGAGAAGCCCTATCCCAGGTGAAGCACAGAATTTTCCCATGAGAAAAAGGTAATAATTACGTTTTGCTGAACAATCATGAACTTCTACAGCATTGCAATGGCACTTGAACCAAGTATAAATCTCTGTATTTCTTCCCTGCCATTAGAGCCCAGCTACTTTTATATTTCTGTGTGGGTGATTGCCTTTGATCCCATGGAGAGAAGGTCGCTTTCTCGAGGAGGGCACTGGAACAACTGTTGATCTCCCTTGTGAAATCCCATCTGTTGCCTCCAGCAACTCTTACTTGCTGGCTGAGCAAGATAATGTTTCTCCGGCAGGAGCTGTAATTTTCCAAGCACTTTGCTGGGTGCAAAGTCAGGACTTGGCTCAAAAAGGACACGCAGGGATATAATTTTGCTCTCTCCCTTCTGTTTCACAGTGTGTTATGAATTAAGCTGGTGGCAGTCAGGTATGGCAGAGTCCTTGTGGGGTTCGGGGTTTGTTTGACATCTCTGAAGAGCAGCGTGCTAATTTTAGAGCTGGGTTCTGGAAGTGGGGAAGCCAATTTTTTGGGTATAATTTTGTGCATTATTACTCTACATTTTTAACAACCTGCCATTTATTATTTAAATAATGCTTACAAGAATGTTAGTTTGTGGTGGAAATTGATCAGCCGAAGCTGAAGTTGGTAGTATTTCCATGTATTAGGAAAAGGGTGGGTGGGCACAGAACAGGCTGTGCAGGGCAGTGGGCACAGCACCAAGGCTGGCAGAGTTTGAGGCGCGTTTGGACGATGCNAAAAAAAAGAGGTTTTTTTCCGCGTGAGAGACACAAACCGAGCACAGCACCAGAACCTGGCCGCGCCCCCGGCCGTGCCGCCCGAGCAGGGGGACTCGCCTCGCCGTCCGCCCAGCCCAGCCCAGCCCGGCCCGGCCCCGGCCCCGGCCCCNTTATTATTTAAATAATGCTTACAAGAATGTTAGTTTGTGGTGGAAATTGATCAGCCGAAGCTGAAGTTGGTAGTATTTCCATGTATTAGGAAAAGGGTGGGTGGGCACAGAACAGGCTGTGCAGGGCAGTGGGCACAGCACCAAGGCTGGCAGAGTTTGAGGCGCGTTTGGACGATGCTCTCAGGCACGGGGTGTGACTCCGGGGGCGTCCTGTGCGGGAACAGGGGTTTGGCATCGATGATCCTTGCGGGGCCCTTCCAACTCAGAAATCCCGGGCAACGCAGCATGGACTGTAACGAAAAAAATCGAGGCAATTTAAACGGAGGACTGTGATGACTTGAGGTGACTTCTCGCTGGTTATGGGGAAATTCCTTTGGTTTGAAGGGCCGCACCTGAAGCCGGTATCACCCTATATTAGTGAGACATTTGAAATTTTTAACAAANCCAGTGAGGTTATATTAATACCGAAAAATGAATTTATCACATCCATGTGAGCTAAAAAATAAAAAAAAAAAGGAAAAAAAAAAGAGGTTTTTTTCCGCGTGAGAGACACAAACCGAGCACAGCACCAGAACCTGGCCGCGCCCCCGGCCGTGCCGCCCGAGCAGGGGGACTCGCCTCGCCGCCAGCCCAGCCCAGCCCAGCCCGGCCCGGCCCCGGCCCCGGCCCCGGGCACGGGAGGCGGGACCCTGCTCCGCCCCCGCCCCTCGGCGGCGGCAGCCGAGTTGAACTCGGAGCCGCAGCGCCGAGCGGGGCCGCGGCGGCGGCCGATGGAGAGGCGAGAGGACGGGCGGGACTGGGCGTACAGGTGAGCGCCGGGCGGGGGGCCCGGCCCGAGTCGGAGCGGGAGGGGAAGCCCCTCACGAAGCGGCCCTCGGCGCGCTGAGGGCACCGAGCAGCCGCCGTGACACCTCCCCGGCCCCGGGGCAGGTGGGGGAAGGCAGCTTCCACAGAAGCCGACTCCTCGTTTTCCCTCTCTGCCTCAGGAATGGAGTTGAGCATGAAATTAATCTGTACTTGCTGCCTGGGCAGTCGCAGTCGTGAATATGGGATGTTCGTGGAGGTGTTGGGGGGGTTTGGGTGTTCTCGCTTTCGGTGTCCTGAGAGAAACCCACCACCCCTGTGGGGTTTGTGTCGGATTTGAGGAGTACAGGAATACTGAGGTGACTCTTCTAAACAGCCAACTGGGTAATAACAATTTGAGGTCTGAATATTTAATTGCTCCTTGTCTGAGTCATGCTTTGCTACCTGTGACGCTCCTGTGAGCCAGTTTTCCCAAGGCTGTGCCAGTGCTGCTCCATGGACAGATTCCTTCTCCATGAATGAAAGGGGCAGTGTTTGGGGAAGTTAAGCCCCGAAGTCTGTCTTGAAACCTTTTCTGAGTGGACAGATCCCCCTGCCTGTTTAGCTCCTACAAAGCCCATGAGTGTCCTGTACTGGGGTGATGATCAGCAGGTATAAAGTGGGAAGTTGCCATCAATCTAACTTAGCCAGATGACTTGATATATTAATCTTAGAATCAGCCTTGCAGTTCTGAAACTGTCAGCATCATGCTGTGTGCGATAATGTGCTGTAACACTGAAAAATTGTAAAAGTTAATAAAGTAAGCAGTTTTGATACTACATATGAAGAAGGTGGATTCCCACAAGGATTTCTTGCTTTATCCAAGTTGTATACGTTCATGAAGATAATTTCAGAAATCACCCATTTTAAAAAGAATTTTTGTAACTTGTTACACTTTTTGTTGTTTTTTTTCTGCACAGCACAGTGTGGAAAGACAGTTCAGGCCATATTGGAGATGTTGTGCTGTACCTTCGTACTTTCCAACTGTTTGTCTGTATTGTGGAGAAAAAACACCTCCCAGACTCTGTGTGGACAGAATCTGGGTCAGTTTTACACACAACGGATCCTTTGCTCTAAAAACTCCTTACTTGTAAAAGCAGTGAAATCTGTAAAACTGGCTGTACAGTGCATGTTTAAATTAATTTACTTAAACAGCTCTGATATGCTAAATGAAGTGTAACAGTTTGTGTAAAGTAGGGTTTTGCTGGGAGGAGGGATTTTTGAGCTGGTTTTAGAAATAGCAACTGGAAGTTATTTAAAGCATACTTGCATATTTTTTTTTTCAGCTGTAGATATGTGGAAACATTGGTACAAGAATTCTGTTTTATTTTGTAGGGTTGATCCATATGGGTTTGAAAGGCCAGAAGACTTTGATTATGCATCCTATGAAGCATTCTTTTCCAGGTATCTAGTGGTACTCACTAGAAGAGCAATAAAATGGTCCAAACTCCTGAAGGGGAATAACAGTATACAGAAGAGTTTAAAAGGTGAGCTGTGTGTCTGATTACAGGTAAAAGTGCATTATGTTGGAACCAATATAAATGGTATTCAATGGGTTTGTGGTTTTGGCTGTTAAATACTGTTTCTGTCTTCAGATGAAAACTGGCAAACATTGATATAAGCAGGTATGCTGTTGTTAGAGGGATTTGATTTAAAACTTACAATGAAGTAATCCTTCTTTGGCATACGCTATAGCATCTTACTACATCTGTAACCCAGATATTATGGCCACTGGAACTTCAAGACGCACCTGTGTGTTTTGTACTCTGCTCTCTCTTTAAAAAGATGTGAAATTATGTAGAAGATGCTGTTTTGAACCCCAGAAATCAGGTTATTGTGGCTTTCAGTTGCTGACTCTGACAGTTCTGTAGATTGCTGAGATTTTCTATCTGTCTCTTCTTTTTGTAAAATGACATTTACCACACTGCTAAAAAGGTGCATTCTAAGAACTTATGAATAAATGCCTTACAAAGTGAAGAAAGTAAAATGCATGCAGAAGCTAATGCAACATTGGATACAATGCTAATGAAGTGTTAATGTCTGCTTCAAAAAGCAAGACAAAAACACTAGTAGAGGTTTTATTGAAAGACAGACAGGTAGAAATAAGTGGAAATAGTCAGAAGGTGCCAGGGAATCCTGTGGAACTAAAGGGTGGGAAGTTTCTCTCTTTTTCTGGGTTGTTTTCATATAAGCATCTAAAGTTTGCTTTTAATGGTGCTATTCAGGTTGCTTTTTTGGGGGTGTATTTTGGAGTTGGGCAGAATTCTCTATAAGTGTGTTAAAGCGAGTGAAAGCAAAGCAAAAGTTAATCAGGCATTGACTCTAACATAGCTAAGTATTTAGCTGTGCTCCAGGTGCAGACTTTGACTGGTTATTCTGGTGGGTTTGTTTTCTGGGTGTTGGTTTTCTTTTTTTTTCCCCTGGCACCAGGAATGGGACTTTTAAAGTGTAACAATGTATTTTGTGTATGGATGTCCATTTTAAGTCTGCGAAATCCCAGAAAACGTAAGTTTGAGCTGTAGCTGCTAGATCATACACTGCTAACCGAAAGTATCTACTTCTACTGTCTTATTTTTCTTACAAATGTAAAGAAGCTTTTGTTCAGCATGTCAAGTCTGAATATAGCAATAACTTTGTAGTATTTTGAATTGGTGAGAATTTTGAGATTCTGCAGAACTGAGTCTTCCAGTTGTTATGGAAAAATAATCTCGGGTTTTCATTCATCTCCTTCTCTTAAAATGTGTGAATGGTAACAGTGGCTGCTGTTAACAATTTCTGTGAGTTCATTTCATTCGTGTTCCCAGTTCCATCATTGCAGACACTGAGTGTTACTGTGATAATGTACATTCCTCTGGTCTTATTTTGGAGCCAAAACTTTGCCCAAAACTCCACCAGGTTTCAGAATGGGTGATCATGCTGCCCCGCCAGCCATGTAATGATAGTAACCTTTAACGTGGCTTTATCTCTAACAAGCTGCTCTTTGTGAAAAATGGGATTCTGTAAATCCACTGAGTGGACACAGCCAATTGCTCTTGACTTTCACAAACATTTGTGGGCTCGTGCATCATCTTTTCCATTGCTAACCTCTGCTAAAGATATGTGGATTTGTAGGCTATGCATTCTCATGTGTGTATGTAGTATGTATTTCTAAGGAAAGTGGCAGGAATGAGCAATGGTGAGGAAATGTAGTCCGAGTGTAGATTCAAAGTTGTTAAAAAAAGTTTCCCGCAATATCCTCAACTGATATCTCGGAGGAGAACAGTGAAAGGCTGACCTGTGCAATTACTGATTTTTTTAATACTTTCCTTCTTATATTGGTGTTAAAGTCTGTTGCGTATGCACATGGAATTATGTAAGCAGTTGTTTAGTTGTGTGTTTTATCCTGCAAGATGATCCTGCAGTGATTTCCTTGCAGGCAGTGAGAGAGCAGAAGGTCTGCCTGGTTGTGCACTGGATCTCCCTCCTCCAGAGCCTGACTTCATTGCTCTGAAGCTTTGTTCAGGAGTTGCTGACTCTGCCATAAGCTAGAACTGAGAAGAATATTTGATTTGCCACTTCCCTCCCTGAATGCAATAGCTCTATTTGTGAACCCATGTTTTAAGTTCTGTTGGGGCTGTTTCCAAGTGTCTTGCTGTGAGCAGATGTGAGAGAGGAATTGTACATGTCATATCTCAGTAGTCCCACACCCATTTGTACACAGAGGAGCTCATAATTTCTGTCCAGGTGAACAGGAAGAAGTGATGACTTGTGTTAATTTTCCAGTTTGGAAATGTGGCATGTTCACATGCCTCATATACAGCATGGTATGTATGTATATAATTCTGTTCTACTATAAAGAAAAATAATTAGACTACGTTTTATCAATGGTAATTAAACAGTGTATCCTGTTGTTCTGTGTTACAACCTCTGGCAGGGCGGATCATGGGAATTTTGGCTGACAGTTCTTTTCTTTCATTTTCCAGTCTCTTCCTTTTTGTTGTTTTTCTGGTATTTTGTTTCTCCCTCTGCCCTTCTTATTTTCACCTGGTTTCCACTGCACGTGAGAATTTTTAGTCATTATTTGTCACTTGCCACCCTTCCCTCTGCCACTACTGAGATCCTCCTACTTTTTTTCTCTTTTCCACTCAGCTCTGTCTTTATAGGACCAAAATAGAGTTTTCTGCTCTGGCTTGCTTACAAGTGGGCAGCAAACTGTCTGACATAGTTGCTTAAAGTAGCCTAATTCTGACCAAAATCATGCTACATGAAAGAATTTGGCTGTAAGTGGATTAGTGAAAACTGACCAGTAGCAGAAGATGCTTTCTGGTCTCTGATAAAATACACTGGAAGGTGAAACTAAATGTGCTAAACAGTGGTTATAACAGGAGCACTTTTGTTCCAAACCAGGGTTTGGAGGAAGGAGCATTTTAGAAAGTTGGTTTTCATGTTTGACTAGAATTCGAAAATTTACAACACAGGTCTGCTTTGTTTCTTCTGTGATGTACTCATAAAATAAAACTTTCAGTTCCTTGTTGTATGCTGGTTTCTGCTCTTCTATAGAATTTTTCTTCCAGGGCCCAAGTTTGTTTCCCTAGCATGCAACAGCAATTGTTAATAACTGAAAAAGTAGTAAGTGCAGAGGCTTCTCAAAATCACACTCTTTTAATGTTTTTAATAAAAGAACTTTTGTTTTTACATTTTTTTTTTGCTACAAAAACTTAGTCTATGTTGCAGAGTGAAACAATATTAATGGGGGAAAAAGGTAAGTACAACTTTTGTGTAGAAGCAAAAGCCTCCAAAATTCTAATATTCTACCATTAAACAGCGACAGGCAGGTTTAAGTGACTTATTTGTGAATCTTGTTACATAAGGAGTACACACTATTAGAAAAATGTTATTTTCTGCATATTTTTCTCTTGAAGTTACTTTGGGTATTTATCAGCACTTTTAGACTACTACCCTATCGTGTTCTTGTGACAGGAAAAACACGTTCATAAAGTGTGACTGTAAACATGTGAAACTGTCACTAAGTGTCAGAGATAATTGAATTATTAAGAGAGGGGACTTTTTTGCTTAAAAATTGATGTTTCATATATTTTTTTAATGAACAGAGGCAAAAATTTCACGTAAATATATTTCTTTGCTACATATGTGTATGCTGTGGTTGTCCTGGGAGTGATTCTCCATGTGGGTACTTGGGGCTTGGTGTTATTCAACAGTGCTGCTTTTGAGATCAAGCCCTTGGTTTACAGTTGGCATTGGATACGTGACTGGAGACCCATGCACGCTCCAGCTTCATCTGTGAAACCTTCTTAGGTGTTAGAGTGGGAGGATATTCTAAAGTGTGAACTGTTGTTATGGGCTTTTTAGTTCCTGAGGATGATGTGGAAGAAAGCCTGCAGAAAACAAAATAAATATAAATTTGTATGAAACAACACAATCTTGTGCATGGAGTATGATGTGTGTAAATACTATGGTTATATATAAAACTAAATCGCAACTCTCCTTATTTTCAAAACTGCTTTGCTGCTCCTGTATGCCAGTTTGCAAATCCTAGGAAGTATAATAATGATGTGAGGATGAAAAGCACCCTGTAAAGGGCTTTTCCATTCCTCAGGGTGTGGGGGAGCTGGTTCAGGAGTCACTTGGGATGATACAAGCTTCTGGCTATTACCATGAGAACGATGACACTGAGGAATGAGTGTATGCTGTGCTGCAGGGCTGCTTTCCCCTTGTGCCACTGTCAAAGGCTTGTCCCTGCTTCACTTGAATTTAATGTGTATGGTTGGATGCAGATGTTGGCTATGCTTCCAGATTTACAGTTGTTCCAGAAAAAAATACCATTGGAATTACGTGTTAAAATATGATAATATCCAGTATTTTAGCTAGTAAGTTTGCTTCTAGTGACATTTGCATGCTCATCCAAATGTCTCTTCTTGTTAACCTAAATGGGACTGCTTCTTCATACTCATTCCTGTATTGGTTATGTTCATCTATAGGATTTCTTGAGCATTAGAGTTCAAAATCTTGTAAACAGGATGAAGTGGGTATTATTAAGCCACCATGGAAACAAGTGAATTATTTCCAGTCTGTCTAAAAGAAGGCTGTAGTTAAAATTACTTTACAACTAGAACAGTATAGACTGTAACCCATAATACAGATCCTCATCAAAAAGGTAAACAAAAGCTGTACCCTGAGGACCAGGTGTTTATTACAAATAGGGTTCTTTGAGGGAAAGTTCTAGATTTTAGGTGTGCATGGATATATCTGTCAACGCGGGGAAAACAGCTTTGGTTCCTGAAGGATAGGTGAATGGAATTAGATAGAATGCATTTAGAAGGTGTCTGTCTGAGTTGTAAACCCTTGTTTCAGTCTGTTGTTTTTACGCTCTTTAGTTTAGGCAGCATTTATCTTGACTTACAGATCTTTGTGATTGGGTAAAACCTGGATAGGTAATGATAACTTGTGTTTGTAAACTCTCATTTGAGTCCCATGGAAATCAGGGAGGAGAAGTCGATGCTCTAACTCGTACAGTCCCATTCATAAAATTGGAAGTGTCTGATTCCTTTGTCATTTTATTCTCCCTGAAAAAAAGTACATGAATCTCAAACATTCAGCTGTCCTTTTGGGTCAGAAGAGGTAATGCTGGTTTAGGATTATGTACCAATGAGCAGCATTGGCTCCTTATTAATATTTTTCATGCCACTCCCAGGAGGAAGCTACTTTGGTTATCATTAGCCTGATGATTCTTCCTGTAATCTTGCATCCTAGTTATTTACACTGAATCATCTACTTAAAAAACCCCTGAAGCATACCCTTGTGATAAATATGATGCAGGAGATAAGAGCTACTTTAGATTTGAAAAGACTTGCCCAGTTATTCTAGGAAAAATCATCTGCTGCTCACTCAGATCTCCAGTTCTTTCAAAGGGTCCTTTAGACAGCAGGCACATATTTCACATTCCTCAGTTTCAGCTATGATTTCAGTGCTTATATGCTAAGCTGAAACCCTGGGGCGACATTAACATAGCCATTGGTGCTAGAGCATGAAAAAAGAACAGAGCTATCATGTCAGAGGCCATTGGTAATGTAGGAAAAGAAGAGTCAATGCTTGTCTGAATGAAAAAGAACAAAGATCAAGGGGAAACTTTGGCATTTATTTCTCCATCCAGAATGGCAGAGGAAGAGGAAAGGGTTCAAAATTCTAGTGGGAGAAGAGAGGAGGAAGGAAAGCCTGGGCCTAGAGATTTGTGGAGGGGAGTCTGAGTGACAAGAACTTAGGTATGAATCTAAAATATACTACGCAGATGAGAAGTAAATGCTTGTCCTAAATGGTAGCATAGAAAAGAAAACATAGTAATTTCTAGTCAAGAGTTTTCCTATGAGTTCTTAATTCAGGTTGCTCATTTCCAAAAAAGTAATATAGCTTTTTAAAATAAATAAAGGAACAAACAAAACCAAACTTCTTGTTTTGCAGTGAAGAGATATATCAGGAAAGGCATCCCCAGTGAACACCGTGCATTGATCTGGATGATTGTGAGTGGGGCCCAAACCAACATGGAACAAAACCCTGGATATTACCACAGGCTGCTTGAAGGAGAGAAGAATGACAAGCTGCTTGAAGCAATCAAAACAGGTTATTTCCGTGATAATGCAGTTTGTCTGTATTTATCCATCCCATGTCCTTAAATGTTGGAGATCAAGTTATGTCATGGAAAACTTAAGGTTTCTGTAGTAGTGGTTTAAGTGCTGAATTAGCATGTAAATTAGATTAGCCATAAGCTCTTTAACAATGCAGATCTCTCCAGGTTCATCATGTGTTAAAAAACATTCCTTAATGCTTTTAAGGAAGATTAGAAATTGTTTGGGAAGGAACAAACTAGAAAACATTATTATGTCATCTCCTAAGTTATCGAAGAGTTACAACTTTGCGCTGTGAGACCTGCCTTTGAGCCTGTTTCTCCATATTTCTGTCCCAGTAGGACACTGGAGGAGCGGCTGGATGCTTGAAGGTGTGTTACAGAGTCTGTATGAGGCAGGCGGAGCATGCTAAGATTTCAGCTTGAGGAAAAAGACTGCTGAGAAAAAGCTGTTAATAGATTTATATAAATTATAAATGGTGCAAAGAGGGTGAATGGGCAGCAATTGTTACTTGTTTCTTGTAACTTAAGAACTAAGGATACTGAATGAAATATGCCATGCTGCAGGTTTAGAAGAGCTTATCACTGAGCTGTCGCATTTGTTACTGTGCAGCTGACGTTAGAAGTATGAGCTGGTTTAAAAAGAAATTTAACAAACTGACAGGTGGAGGAATCTAACTGGTGTATGACATACTAAACACTAAATGCAAGTTCCTGGGAGAAGTGTAGGTGAAATACCTCTCCTGGTCTAATCCAGGTTCACATGCCCTTTCTGTGAACTTTTATCAGTAGCCAATATGGGTGACAGCGTATAAGGGCAACCAGAGCTTAGACTGGCCCACTGGGAGTAAAAAGAGGCAGTAGGTGAGGACGAGGAAGTAGAAGTTTGATGTAACTGATGTTTGTCCTGAAACTAGTCAAACTGCTACAGCAGAGCTTTTGTGGAGAAGCTGATACTGGCTGAATTGCCCAATTAAGAAGTCAAGAGGTTGGGCTGTGCTCCAGACAAGCACAATGCTGAGGTTGTTTGGTTAGAATGGCAGGTACAGTTGTTGTCTTTTTCCTCTTGCAAAACCCAGGTACTTAAAGTTTGGGCTCTGTGGATTTTTATTTGAGTTGGATAACCATCTTTTGGTTTATGCGGAGTTTCTTCTCCGCCTCTCCCTGCAACAGCAGCACTTTGGGCTTTTGGGACTCCACGCCTTAGTAAGGCATTTTGGAGCATAAACTTTCATGTTCATATGAATATGAAGACTAGCCAGCCTTATATCCTGCTCAGACAGTGAATCTCTAACTATGAATACAGAGAGAGCTACTGAGATGACTTTCTAAAGCCAGCCTTGGTAGGGGCCTGGAGAAGGATCGAACTGTTCAGTGGGGGTACAATTGCTGTAAAATGGTTAAAACCAATTTCTTTTCCAGTACTGGACAAAGACATGAAGGGTGATATCGTGTTAACAGGTGGCTTTTCACACAGGTTAAAATGAAATAAAATTATTTTTGTGGGGGAGGAAAAATATTTGAAGAAGATAAGGATCTGTTTGTGAACTGTGGAGGAAAAAAGTTTTGGAAGAGCTAGTGCATTGATTGGAAAACTGCAGAAGAGAAAATTAAAAGTGAGGGAAAAGATAAAGAAAAATAGATTAGAAGATTTTATTAGAAGGGAAAAAAATTACATCAGGCCCTTGAACTCCAGAGTGGTAGATTTCCCTTAAGAAAGGAAGAAACAACGTGAATACAGGAGGGATGGAAGGAGCAAAGTACTTAAGGTGAATAGAAACTTTGTGTTTAATGAACTTAGTGCTCCTGATGACTGCAAATTTTATAGTGCGCTTTAGCTGAGAACTGTTTCAGTTTGAATTATTGTCTGGCATTGATTTTGTTTCTGCCTGTGTTATTTTGCCATTACTGGAGTGTTTTTAACAGTAAACTAAGGTAAGATGTGGAATCTTACTGCTGTTCACTTTTCATGTTTGCAGTTTCGAAAATTTTCATGTAAGTGTGCTGTATTTAGTCCTGTGGTCTAGCTGTAAAGTTACAGCCCAGCACAATGCTGTGGTTTAAAAATCAGAGAACAGCAACCATGCTTTTTTTTTTTTCCCCCAGGGGAGGGGCAGGAGGACAAGGTCAAGTAAGGCTTTATTTCAAATTCAATTTAAAACACGTAAGAGCCAATGTGTCCTGTTTCTTTCACATGCCCAGAAGCTCCAAACAATTTTCATGTAAGTTTGGAACTTGTTTTCATATGGGAAGTCTTTTGTGGGGTATAATCAGGTTAAAAAGGCCACGGTAGATTGTGTAAAGAAATAGTCTAATCTTTAAAGTAAAGTCTGATTAGTAATAGCAACAGAAGTCTTTCAGCTAATTAAATCTATAATCTGTCCTTGCACCATTTTTGCCCTTTAGCTTCCTGATTCTTAAATGATGAGCTTTATTGCTGATTTTGTTTTATAAGGTATTTGCTGTTTGAACATGCTTCTTTTTTTTAAAAAAAAGAGAACTATAGGAGAGCGCAGGCTTCTTATTCCAGGCATAAGAACAAGAGCTTAGAGAATGCAGGTCTCTAAATGTTGATGGAAATTTTCATGTCTTAATCTGTACGCACATTTAGAAGGGCATGCATTCCTACTGTTCTTTGTTGTTCATGTCCTATTATAGTAAAGTTTAGTAGGACAAATGATGTTGGTGGGATAAAAAGTGGCTGTCCTTCTAATGCAAAGCTATGTACTGGTTATAAAAAGGCTGGGGTGTTAGTTGTCATATCTTCCCTGCAGTAAGCTCCCATCAGGCCAGGCCATTGAATTTCAGAGTAGGTATGTCTGTGCTGCTAATATCTGTGTTTCCACTCATGTGTTTCATGGGGAGTTGCAGGGGCTGTGAAACCCAGGGTCTGATATTTATCAGTGAGTTTCCTGAGCCTGTGCAGTGCTGTATGACTGCTGGCATAAAGATCTGACTGTGTGATAGTAGTTGCAGGGTCTTAGTTGAATTTTTAATGGGTTCAGAAGAGTAATTCAAACAGTGGTCATTGCCATTGCTCTGGAGACGGAATATTTTACTATCAAAGCACTAATAAGTTTCTCTGAATGTTGTTAGACTACTAGTGAAGGTTGGGAATTTTCACATGATATAGGGCATTTGACCATGCAAGAGCAAGGGGAACAGCAGTGTCAGCTCTTCTGGCTCTCTGTAAGAGGAGCCATATCAGGTCATATCCAAATGGCTGCCTCATCTGGTCCTTCGTCTACCAGAACAGCTAAAGGGAGAACTGGAGCAGTAGAGTGGGTAGTGATACTTCCTCGGAATGTTTTTCCCAGTCTCAGGTTATTTCATGTTTGGGGAGTTTCTGAGACACCTGTGGCCTTCTTCCTGTTTCTGTGCTCCCATACCTCGTTTGTTTATAAGCAGCAGATCTGTCACAATGACATGATAGTCATAATTTTGGGATTTATCTAGCAGTATGAAGTTTTAATGTTCATTTCCCTGATTGAAAAGAATTTTGGTTTTATTTTCTTCCCCCCCCAGCTGGACTAGTTTGAGGCTGTGCCCCTTTGGACACCAATGTCTATTAAGAATGAAGCAGATTAGTGGATAACAGGTCAGAGGGTACGCTGTGCAGAGCATGAGGAGGTGGTGTTTGTATCTCTGCTCTGAAACAAGTGTAGTAAAGTGGATGTAAGTGCTGAAGCCAGATAAGCAGCTCTTGTCTGCTCCTACCATTTGCCTCAAGTCATCTCTGACTGTCACCTTGTAGTATGGTAAAACGTGGTGGTTTGTGTGCACCTGTGGAGCAGATTGAGTTCCCTCACTCTGCAGTCAGAGGAGCTTCAGAACTGGAGGAAGAGGGAGAGCATGCATATGGAGCAGAAAGGGGAGGATGGAGAAGAAATGAGACCCTCTGTTCTTGGTGTGCTTAAAGTAATCTGCCACAAGGAGTCCTGTGAGACCATGCCCCTTATCTTCTATTAAGGATAAAGCCTTCTGGTTCTTGTATCTTGTTTTTCTCTCTGTACCCTCCCCCTAAACTAAAATACTGTTACTAAATATAGAAGAAAGTTTTAAAACCTTCATAAAACTGGGGAAGACTTCCCCCAGTCCTTGTGGGAAAAACATGCTCTGCAATCAGAAAGGACATTGGAGCTGATTCTCTCACCTGCAGGCCTTCCTCAGGTTGTGAAATGACAGATAAGTTCAGTTTGAGTAGTCTCTGCTCTGGCTGTGACAGGCTTTTCATACTCACCCCTCACCCTTGTTCTGTATAGCTGAGGAGAAGAGCCACGGCTAAAATGTTAAAATGAATGTTTTCTGTAACACCCAGCATATACTTTAATAAACAATGAATTTTTATTATGTATATACTATGTTGCTATTCCTACCAAGAAGAAACAAAACAAATTTATTTATCCTGTAACTGTCTGTTTTTCAGGTCTTCTTAAAAATTGTCTTTCTCCTTGTGTTTTTCTTTTCAGTCACATGAGAGGTGAAGTGAAATATTTTCCTGTAAATTATTTGTACACTTTAAAAGGAAGAAATAACAATTAGTGTGACAACATCTTAGTGCTTATGACTTCCATTACACTAATGCTGATTTTGGGAAGCTTTCTTCCTTTGCTTGCTTCCAGTTGAACTTTGTGTCAGTGCTGTAACAGACTTCTTTCTTGATGCCGGAAAAGGCTGATAAGAAGTGATAATATTTAGGACATGGAGAGCTGCTGTTACTGAATTTTTTTTAACCCGGTTTGGTTTTGTTGTTGTTAGTCATAACCCAAACAACTATTCATATTTTATTAATAACCCTTGGGTTTTGAAAATACCCAAAGTTACCTTTAGAACTTCTAAGTTGGGGGGAAAAATCCTGTTCAAAAATGAGATGCACAGGTCTGGACTAGTGACCTTGGGTTCTCTGTTTATAGAATGAAGCAGGCCAAAAATTAACTCTGCCTCTTACCTTTCCAACAACTAAAGGGTGTTTTGGAGTGACTAGCTCAAACTTGTATGTCTAATTTTTAGGCCTTTGTAAGGAGCAATGAGTCCTACTATTCATGTTTGCTCTGAAAGAAATTAATGGTTGGCAATGTCAGTAATTGCATAGTCCTTACTTGGTTAAGGACTGAGATTGAAGCATGTGGGAATGTGCTCTTTTGCTTGGATATCAAAAATCACTCTCCTTCTTGATGATCTTGCACCAGGGAAGACACAACTCTTCTCATGGTCACATCATGGAGAAACTTAACTTTTAAAAAGTGATTTTTAAGTGAAAATCACCAGCTGCAGGAACAGGGCTGGTTTTTTATCTCTTTGGGACTGTTTGATAGAAGTTCATCTCGTTTGTTACGAGACTATACTTTCCCACAGGCATGGTTCATTTCATGGTTATGCATCACTTTTCATGTATCAGTTGATACATTTGGTATGTTGTGTCCCTGCCAGTCCAAATACCTGGTTTGCTTTTATTTAAGCCTTTGCAGTCAAACACTGAGAGTCCAATCTGCAGGAGAATTTCTTTAGGCCTACTTGAAGTTGGTTTCTGTACACTAATAGGATTATCCTTGAATGCAAGTGCCCTTTTAGCCAAAATGGAGGTAAAGCTGTTTCTTAAAATGAATCCACCAAAACAACAGTTCAATGAACCATAGTGAAGCTTCAGTTGTACTTCAGAAGAGCTGTAAAAAGTTTCTTTGGAAACTGAAAGAGGGAATGGCTCTTAATTTTGGTCTTTCTTCCTTTTGTCTAGACATGAACAGAACATTTCCAGATAATGTAAAATTCCGCAAAACTGCTGATCCATGTTTGCAGCATGCACTCTACAATGTATTGGTAGCATATGGGCATCATAATAAAGCAGTAGGATATTGTCAGGTATGTAATCACTGTTCTTTTAAAAATGCTGCTTTTCACCGTAGTAATTGTCCATTTGAATGTGTGTTTTTTAGAAGCACTTCCCCAAACTATTTCTGTTTGCAAAATGGTCCTGGGGAGGGGGCATGGGGTGTGAATCACTTCAGGCAGATTGAAATGTCCTCGTGAGCTGCTATGTGTCTGTTTTCATAGCTAGCTTGATCATATTTGGCTCCATTTGTTAGCTGCAAAAGAAATATTTTATCATGCATGGTTATACCAAGATTAGTTGCTTTGGAGAGGAAGAGAAAGCGAGCTTGCCTTTTGCTCTTGCTCCCTCCTGCCGTCTTTCCCAAAACAGTCCTTGGTATAGACAAAGTGTCATAGATCTCAATTTCCTTTGTTTTCACTGCCACATTTTTTAAAATACAGAAAGACCAGCAGTAATGTATCATCATGTAGTTGGGGGCTGGTAGCATTTATTTGGTGCCAATCTCCCAATATAGATAAGGCAAGTAGGAAGAAAATTTCTTTGAAGTTCGAGCTGATACTGCTTTGATGGCAGCTCAAAAAAAGCTTCTGTTGTCACTGTCAAGTACTGTAAAGTTTCCTGTGGGACACAAAGAAGATAAAAGCTGATTCATCACAGTCTGGCAGTCAAGAAAAAAACCAGCCATCTTTAAGGATCATAAAGAAGCAGGAACTGTCATTAGCAAGACATGTTTTCAGTTCACTTAAGTCCTCTCCTTTTCCTCCGCTTCCTCAGCGAAGATATGTGTGCTAAAGATATGCATACACCTCATGTTAGTTGAGAGATTTCGTACAGTACATACAACTGCTCCAAAGTTAAAAGAGTATGTATAGAATGTATTGAGAGAAGAAGACTTAGAAGGACTTAAACCTACACTGAAGTCACTAAAAAAAAGTCTTTTTTCACATCCTGAGCTGTTTACTCTTATTCTTCGAAAGATGAGTGATTTTTATTATTTTGAGTAATATGTATTTATTAAAATGTAATTTTAATATTTTGATAATCCTAGAATGGGTAGAATTATGAATACTCGTTTTTGCAAGTGTCAGAGGTGGTTATACACAGTGTAATACATACACAACTTCTAAACCATGGTAGCTTCTACTCAAAATATGTGTCCCATTGTTCCTAAGATGTTTTGGTACATTAACTATTTAATATGCTAATGAAAGAAGAAGGTTAAAAAAAGTCTTATGTGGTTTCTTTACATGTCTGGTCTGCTTGCAGGATCAGTGTTTATTATATGTATATGTGGAGTACTGGAGGTATTGTGTAAGCAAATGATTTGTATACAGCCTTTGGATGAGTTAAGCAGCAACAGCTTGTAAAAGCTGCTGGAACTGCAACTTTGAAGAGTGTTTGGGTCAGGCATTCTCCTCATGTAGCCTCACTGTCTACCTGCAGGTGTATTCTGTTTGTACTGCTTATCTAATACAGCCATGTTTGGGTTCTAATCAAAGCAGTTTTCAGTTGCACTGGACCAGGGCTTTGGAATTAAAAAAAAAAAAAAGTAAAAGTGAAAGTAAAATATAGACTACTAAACTTCTAATTTCCGTCTCCTTCATCTTTGTTAATAATTCTTGTTAGCTGTTGTTATGCAGGTTTAACAGGTTACTCAACCAGTGGCCTTCATTACTAGATTTTACTTAATGTGCATGCTTTATACAACTGGAGTAATTTAGCCCTTTATGAAAAGAAATAAACTAGAAACTGTTAAAATAAGTGGATGCATCTTAAAACCCTTTTTTCTGTTTCAGGGCATGAACTTCATTGCTGGGTACCTGATTCTTATTACAAAGAATGAAGAGGAGTCCTTTTGGTTGCTAGATGCTCTTATTGGAAGAATATTGCCTGGTATGCTAAAAACATGAATAGCTGTATTCATATATTGGAGCTTGGCTTTTATCTTTGCAATTTTTTCTGGTTTTAGCAGGTTCAGATGTTAAAATGGACTTGCCTGGGCTGAGGATTTTGTAGGGTCCTGGAAACACAGCACACAAGCAAAATTTGGCCATGTTTTATAGTCAGATTTAAGTTCTGATACAGTGACTTAATGTGTGTGTTACTTCTCACTGCCTATGTGTACCTGTTAAGTAGGTGTCTTCCTCTATCAGTATAATGCCGGGTAACAGGGCTTTGAAAGGAGTCTGGGATTTGACACTTCTGGTTGCAGGAATGCTGCACAGAAGAAGTGATGATTGCAGAGCAGAGTGAAGATGGGAGATGTGCAGTTTGAGCACTGAGCATCAAGCAGGAATTCCCAGTGGCTTGGCAGGAGGCAATGTGAGATTTCTAGAGGTTTTTGACAAGGTGGTGGTAGTTCCAGATGTGTCCCCCCACTATTGTGTGGAAATTTCTTGGACACTTTACGCACCGTGTTTTTGCAACAAAGCAAACAAATGTCAAAATCCATGTCTGTGTTTGTATGGGAAGTTCTTGTTAAAGTTCTGTTAAAATCCATGTGATCTAGCCAGACTGGTCAATAGAGTTCAAAGGTAAATTCAGCACACTCTAAGCTACAGACAGTGTCTGCATCTGGCCTGCTCAGTAGCTCCCTGGGTTCCCTTGCCTGGATCTCTGGGTTTCCAGGAGATGTTTACACAATCAGTTTTGTCCCATGTATAAGCTGAACCTCACTGCACATGTGAGGTAGTTTAAAACCAGAAGCAAACATCAGTCACAGCTATGTTTTATGCTCCTATGAAATACATTTGGGAATGTTCTTTCTTGGGATTTAATTATAAAGGGAGAATGGTTTCATCATTAATTCCCATTAGCATAGAACAGGACTGACTACAGCTACACCTGTAACGTAGGTGGAAAGACTAATTGGAAGACTAATAGAAAATGGAAGACTAATTCCTTATTGGCCCAGTTTTGCTTCTGCACGGATCTTTATCTGAAATGGTTGGAGGTGCAATTCAGTATTACACTGTCAAATAAGACCTGATCAAGGACATCATGGTTGATACTTTGATACTTTCATTTTTGCTTCTTTATTTTCTTATTTAAGGTTAAACAGAAAAAGGGTATAATTTTTGTTTTCTTATTAACAAAAAATAATGACTTTTAAAAATAAGGAGGAAGATCTGAGAGAGTCTTTTCATGCTTTTGAATGACTGTAAGAAATTAGCTTTTACACTAAATCCATCATGTAGGAACTTGGATTTTCCTTGCGTATGAGCAGGGTGGGTGGACTTTGTTTCCAGACTGAAAGTAGAGACAACCAGGTAATGCTATGAGTTGTTGAATCAATCTGCAAATATTTGACATTTTGCAGCCTTGAAGTTTACTTTCAAGCTATAAAAATAGTCTAAAGAAATCAACTGCCTGTTGCTTTTGTTCAGCCTTGAGTGCTATAACCTGTGCAAACAGGTAGGAGACAGGGCTGCTGTCTGCCGCATGACCTGCCACTGGCTGACATGGGTGGATGTCTTCTTTGACATCACTGTGTGAGGGATAAGGTCCTCAGTAAAAGGCAAGTTTCATTGCAAAGTAATGTGTGGAAACTTTTGCTGTTAATCTTCTCAGTAGTCTTACATGTTTTTATTTGAGGCAGGGGAGGTAGAGTCAGAAGCTAATGTTCATTGTTTTCGGTAGGGAACCTAATTCAGTTGGTCATAAAACCTTTATTCTTCTTGTATATACTTCTTCTATGCTTTACTGATACTTAAGTGACAAAAGTTGCTTATTTTTCCTTCTTAATTGTTGAATTTATTTTAGGCAAGTAGTACCATTGGTGATGAGAAGGAACTCATAACATTTTGAAAAATCTTTTTATCCCTTTTATTCCCAGCACCTTCCTATATCATTCTTGATTTGTGTATCTGTAAAATTCGAAGCATGACAGATAATTGGCATAATTTAAGTGGAATATTGCATGTGCATATGTGAGAGAATCAGACAGACAGACTGTATTAATACTTACTGGGGCAAATAATTACTACCCTTCTGTTAATAGTGCAAGGTGAAGCACATTTCAGTTTAAAGCCGTGCAATTATTTGTTAGACCAGAGAAACACTGTATATTTTCCAGATCTTCAGAGGGAAAATTAACAATAATTTTTGTTGGATGCTAACAGTTTGATTAACCAACGTTTTCCCATTAGTTTCATTGCAGATGTGCTTTCCTTGATCTGTTTGCTTTATAATTTACATTTTTCACCCTACCGTTGCAACAAATGTGCCTCCAGGTCATGTCCTCATTTTTGAGTGTGTCCTCTTGGTACTGGTGGTGATTTATACAGTTTGGAAATCCATTCTCTGCTGTCTGCAGTGTCCCTGTGAATGCTCCCTCCCCTGCCCACACATTTAATTACATTGAACAGCCACTCCAGTACCTTGTTGCTGACAGTGGTTTTTTGGTCAGCAGATGAACTGAGCCAGCCACAGGTCAATGTCATTGATTGGAAAATGCACATTATGACAGATGGGAGCATTCTGGGGACATGACAGGGAATGGGAGCCCTTCAGTAGAGGTTTTCTGGCTGAATTGTTCTGTTACATCCAAATGGAGTTAGTGCCGCTGGAAGAGAGAGCCAGCAAACATTAGGATTTGGTTTGTTGGTGTATGGAGTTGTGTGCATGCCATTCGTCTGGCTGAACGTAGCACTGCTGGGTATGGCGGGGTGAGGCCAGAAAGTTCCTGCTTCTGCTGAAGGCAAGCCCATGGACTGCTGCCTGTTGTGTCTGTCAGCTGCTTAGTCAGGGAATTGGAGGAATTAAGAGCAGATCATTTAAACACAGCAGGGGGAAGAGAATTATTTGTTTAACAGAAGTTTTGGGTGTTACCAAGTTTTTTTTATCCCCAGGCTCATTCAAACAGATGGCTGGAGCAGACAGTATTGCTCGCAAGAAGCAGTATGGATTCAATTCAAACTCAGAGTGGATGTGCCTGCAGTTTGTACTCAGCGTAGCTCTAATGCTTCTGTTCTGTTCATTGCTCTGATTCTTGCTGAGAAATTTTTTATGTTCTGTTAAGGAAATACTGGGGAGGTTGCTTTAGAAAGTACCGTGTAGGTGGGACCTTTTAACTGTAGTACTTCAGGATGTAATTTAAGGAGTGTATTTGTCATGGCTTACATATTTTTGTGATTAAATGGTGACTGTAAGAGAAGAAAAACTTGACAATTTGTTCTTACTTTAGCATGTCAGTTATGCTTATATATAGCAGAACAGTACTCCCCTCTATCCCCCCCTGCAGTGGTTCTCAGTCTGGAAGCAACAGTGTTTTATCAAGCTATAATTACTCTACTGGACTATCATATTTGAGTTACTCTTACTGAAAACTAATTGTAGATTATTCCTCCAGTGATTAAGAGGACTCATGATTTCTGCACTAGCCTGTTCATGGCCAATTTTATATCCTTTTAGTGTTGTGTCAGTGCGGACTTTTGGAGGTAAAAAAGTCCCTTTCTCTTTTGTGGTTCCTTTTCGTGTATTCACAGAGTACAGTCAATTAATTTTACATTTTTTCTGACTAAGCTAGAGCAGTTAAAATTTCCTCTTGCATGAAACTCTTCTCTGTTCCCATTTTAGCTTAATATTTATGCTTGTTCTAGTTTTGATCAGAATTNGCCAGTGGGAAATCAGCTAGTGTCTTGTGCAGTGGCTCTTTTCACAGCAGAAGGAAAAACTGTAGGATCTCCCGTGTCTCTTTTCCCTTGCGGCACTTTGGTTTTTATTTGTATCTCCATAATAATGCATGTGCTATTGCTCCTCTCTTTGTCAACAGATGTTTTTTTACACAGCATATGTATAACACCTTTTTGCACATTCTTATTATTTTAAGTATCATGTGTCTCTTACTCCAGTCTTTTCACTGTGTTACTCTGTTGTGCCTTGTGTGTTGACATGGGACAGTATCTCTTAGTTAGGGATTGTTAACAAGTACCAGCTTTTTCTTTTTCTTCAGTATTCTAAATAAAAATCTTACATGAGGTTTAGCCTTCAGTCGGCTGCTTTTTAGCCTTTTGTTTTAAAATTTATTTACCCATGTGTAGGGCCTGGTTGTTTATCAGTAATTAAAAATAAGGACAGAGTTTTGAATGATGAAATAGTCACCAAAGTAGTAGACTGCGCTGAACTAACTGGCATTATCTGCAAAGACACAAGATGCAAAGCAGGTTGACACTTTGCTGGGTAGCTTAGTGACTGCTGGTCAAGGCATATGTCTGCATGCTGAGATAATGGATATCCAATGCATTTCTGTTGAGCTCTCTATGGTTTGCAGTTGTGTCAGCCAGAGACTCAGAGGTGCTGTTTCACAAGAGAGTTAGGCATAGTAAAAGATCTGAATATTTGAACTGAATGATACCATAGTTACATATCAAACTCATGTATATCCTCTTCATTTGTGTGATTCGTTATAACTATCTTTAAAGACCCATAATACAGACTTCCAAGTTTGAAGGGAAGGGCAAGTGGAAAAATGCAGAATGCTGTACTAACCTGTGAAGTATTTTTATTTAGTCTGTTTGCTTTTAATTGCAATTAAGCATGTATTGATTTTGTTATATTTCATTTGTTTGAATACCTTAATTGCATATTATCAGGGAACTTTGGAGTGCAGAACTGGCTTGGCAGCTATATCTTTTAAGACCTGAATCCTGAAAGGAGAATAGAACTGTTTCACATGAAGCATTTTATTTGGCTGTGCAAGTAAAATTGCTGCTTGACCTGAACTGAGCTGAATTTGCAGCCTGCAGTGGGGATTGTTGTGGTGAAAAGCATGTCGTTTCACAGAGAAGACTTGAGCACCACATTCATGTGCTCTTGGTGTGGAAACCTCCTTGCAAGGCTATGTGTGACATACATGACACTGCATTTGCAAAGTAGATTTTGGTAACCAAGTTTTTTTTGTAGCACCATCAACCCAGAAAATTTCAGATTGATCAGTTCTAGGCTGTTTGTTTATCTTCCTCCTCTGACAGCCCTCAGCTACAGCGCCATGGGTTGACAGAAATCTTGCTCATCCCTAGAGCTCCTCTGTGACTGCGTGTGAAGCCACAGTGGTGCACATCTCTGGAGTACATCATCTACTCCAGCTGCTACTAGGAGACAGGAATATTGACTGGTCAGCTGAATAATTAGGAGTTTTGAAATATGGGACTCCATCATATTTTACTGTTAACCACTAGCCATGATGAGAGCATTAATCTTTGAGCATTAGAGGTCAGTTGAATTTACCTAGGAATTAAGCATGCAGTGTCTGGTTAAGCTGAAGTGGAGTGAAGGAGTCATGTGCCTGTATTTAGAAACCGTGATAAGCCTGAAATGTTCATTACTTAGAAATCTGAACTGCTAGGGGATTTGTAAGACTTGAGCAAGCAGGAAATCAGTACCTGATAGATTTTTTTTTCTTTTAATTTATACATGTATTTATACTTTTGAAATATTTTATTTACTTTAGGTATCATAACCCCTTTCCTCCCCCCCCCAGTCACAAATCTCATCAGTAAAATTAAAATCTCATTATTTAGTAGGTGTGCTGTAGGTGGCTGGGTAGAAATCTTACAGTTTTGTCTGAAACAGAAGTTTGCTGTATATGACAAGAATGTACATGCTGTCAGCCTTACTTTTGTGAGGAAACTTGTTAAGTTTCATTCATGCAGCACAAGTACCCATAGTGTTTAAAATTGCTGAAGAATATTGTGTTCCTTGATATGGCTGTATTTACACTGTAAGCAGGAACCATTCCACCAAGAAGAGGCAAGTATGCCTCATTCCTTCTGGCAAGCAAGCCTTCTACTGATATAATTTGAATATGTTGAACTTGAAGTATCTTCAGTGGGCCTTTGGCTGTCTGTGTGGCAGTGGTATTTGCCTGTTTATCTCACTAGTAAATCAAAGTTTCATCCCTTCAAAAGCCACCAGCAAAATAACTTGTCAAATGAAATCTTACAGGATTGATCAAAGGTAGAATTCCTTGACTGCATACAAAGGAGGAAAGCAGACAGAGTGGTATAAACACAGAAGTGTGGGTTTGGGAGGTCTCCATTTACTTGGATGTGTAAAAACCAATTAGTGGCCAAGCCTTGGCATGCAGCACAAAGCTTACTTAGTGTATGCTCTATGTTTTATCAGAAACTCTGTTGAAGGGATGTTCTATTTTGATTTTTAGTTTTAGCTAATGGCTCTAGTTGGGAAAACATTAATGTGCATGTGTGTTATTGCAACAATATTTTTGACACAGCCGTTGCCGTGTTAGATGGGTTATGCTGTTTTACCTGTGGAATTAATGCAGCAAAGGCACAAAGCCAAAGCAAGTAGTTCATTTCATTGCTCATAACACTTTGTTACTTTCTGATGGTCAGCCAGGGCTCTGCATGTTCAATTACAATTCTAATAATGGAACCTTCCTGAATATGTCACTTTGACAGTAAGAAGCATAATATAATGGCTGACAAATGTATGATGGGGTTATACGTGCGCAATGCAGATCCTAATACACAGTTTTGTATTTTAACTTCTAAATCCCCATAAAATGTATTAAGGTGCTTGAAGTAAGCTGTGTATAAAACACCAAGGCTTATAAAATGGCAGATGTAACTGGATTTGCTATACAAGAAGCCAGGTGAGGAAAGAGTAGTAATTCCTCCCCTTGTCACCTTTCAGTTCTTAAAGGGAAGTTTTAAAAAAGATGGAGAGCAACTTTTTACAGGAGCGGATAGTGATAGGACAAGGGGGAATGGTTTTAAACTAAAAGAGGGAAGATTTAATTAGATGTTGGGAGGAAATTCTTGACTCAGAGGGTAGTGAGGCACTGGAACAGGTTGCCCAAAGAAGTTGTGGATGCCACATCCCTGAAAGTGTTCATGGCCAAGCCAAGGTGAGTGTAAGGTCCCTTCCAAACCAAACCATTCTATCCTTGCCTTTGCAGCAGGCTCATTTGGCTAGAGCTTGTCTTTGTGAAAAGTCCCAGACTTCGTTTGAAAGAGAGACTCTATCACCACTGCCAGCAGTGTACTCAAACTATAAATCACTCTTATTAAAATTCCTTGCTATTATTTTATTGGAATTTGCCTTGTCCTAATTTGTATTACTTCTTTTTAAGACTTTCTACACGGAAAAGCCTGTAATGCCTTGCATGTTTTCTCTATGAAGTGGTCAGCTTTCCTTTTCATTTTTCTTGCATAAATTCTACAAATAAAGAAGTTCCTTACAGAGCTCAATTTTTCTTAGTAGCATTTATAACCTTTTCTTTCATGTCCTTTCCACTTCTTCAGCTTCTTGCCTTTAATATGAATATCAGAGCTAGATGCAATTTTCTAACCTCAGTTTTGCGATTGTCATATGCAGAGATGACATACCCTCTCCTCACTAGTTAATATAATCCAGGATTGCTTTGGCTTTTTCTGAGGTAAGATGTGCTTACTCTGGATCCATTGTATTTTTCAACTTATGATACTGCAAAATTGTGGTTTTGGTTTTTTTTTTTTTTTTCTTCCCCGGTTGCTCAACTCTATTACTAAGTGTTGGGGTTTTTTAAATATGAAGAAGCACCAACAATAGGCTTTGATATTGTTTCAAAATACAGTATAATGCACATGCAGCATAATTGGCTACATGAATGTGTTTTTGGAAGATGTGCTTCGAGAGTAAAGGAAATTAAGAAAGTGATGTGCAGTGATAACTCTTGTCCACCTAAAAATACAAGAAGTGACTTTAATTTTAGTGGGGTGCTTGGGAAATACGACTTTGGCTGCTTCATGGGTTTTATGTTCAGAAGACTTGAGTGCTTTACTAAGCTGTCAGTTTATGGCTAGTGGAGAAGTCTCATTTGTTCCTCTTATAGTTTTAAAACCTGTTGCTTCAAGATTAAAATTAATTCTCTTGTTAGCTTCTTCAAGCTTTAAGTAAGAGGATTGTGGCTTTCATTCCCCTTCTCTTAAGACTGAAGGGTTGGATTGGTTTCCTCTCTTCCAGAATCAAGCTAGAGCTGTATGTGTTGGTGCAGCTCTCAATTAGAGGTGCCTGCTACTGTCCTATTCTTAAGTAATGTGCTCAGTGGTCCCTATGGCGTGACTACAGTGTTCTTGTAAAGAGCTGAAGAAATGTAACACTGGGGTTCTTCTGAAATGTGAGAGGATATAAATGCTGTGTTTTGTGCTGAGGTGCTAAGAATAATCTTGTCAGTGCAGTGAACTGATAAAATAGCTATTCTTCCGAATCCCATGGAGGAATTAAAAAAAGCACAGATCCAAGAATCCTTATTCAGCTCAAGTCATCAGCCATTGAAACTCACTGTACAATTGTAAACTATTTTGTTTGTTTGTTTCCTCAACAGGCATGATAAACAATTAGTTTTTAGTGCTTGTTCATGAATTTCCTCTCTATTTGAGGAAATTGGTGATAAACATCTGTTTAAGTGTTTTGTGAATTAAAAGCCCTGGCTCCTGGGGCCATTGTCAGCCCCATAAGCTGCAGACTTCTCCAGGCATGCAGCTCTTCAGGCAGGCACAGTTCATGGAGTGAAGGGGCTGGAGCCAGGCCAGGCTGTTTGGAAACAGCTGAGTGAGGAATACCCTGTGTCCCTTAGTGTCTGTCAGTTCCTTGATACTCTGAAAAAAACACTATCCATAACCGGAGTGATTCCAATGGTAGTGGATACAAAGAGGGGAGAGAAGGCAGAGAGGAGAGCTGGTCAACAGTACTTTGTGCAGAGTTGTATCTAAGGTACAGGAGAGCATTTTGGTAGCTATAATTTTAAACTGGACTAGTTTGTAATGATGTAAATGTCTCTACTGAGCAGCATATAACAGAGCTAGTATGTTGATAAGTAATTGACATAGCCAGTTTCATTCTCTATAACTAGAATATCTGAAACTTGCATTTGTGCTGGTGAACCTGCTGCTGACTTCAGTTTGTTTCTCTGATAGGTTACACATGAAGTTTCTTGTTTCTTTGTGTTTCATCTCTGCCTCCTGTAGTGTCTGGAAGGATGTAATCTTTGCCTGCCTTTCCATTGTCTTTCTAATTAAAAAGCATCCTTCTGCAGTTTCAAAATGGTAGGTAGCTGCTACATCTGCTCAGAATCCCACTGTGCTGTGGAAAATGCAAATGGCAAACCAAAGGGCTCTTTCTGCACCACAGGATCTATTTTCCAAGTTTGGGACCAGAAGCAAAAAATGAAAATAGGTGGATGGGATGGGACTATGTAGAAATAACCAACCACTGCCTTTTTGTGCTTGCTGTAAAGTTATTAATAGTCATTTTTCAAAACACTATTATTCTAAGTTTTGTGTAATCTCAATATCACAGTCCATAAGCATCCAAAAAATGCTAGCAGTCCCATTTTTAATAGTTCTGCCATCAAAAATAAATCTGGCTTGCTTATATTCTTTTAAAGCTAATACTCACTTGTGAATGATACAGCTACTGCTGGTTCCTGGTGTGAGTCCAGTACCACAGGACAGAAGTTCTGGATCAGCTTGGTTTGATGAAGGAAAAGATAAAATATAGCTTGAGCCTGTTTTGGCTTTGTTTGAATTTTCTTTACAGTTCCTTGGAGGATTAGAAACTTGTGTTTTAAAAATAACACAGTTAAAAGTTCTAAGCTTGCTATTCAGCCACTTATCTGCAGGATATTGCTCTAGCCAGTACATCTGCAGGGGGTCACTCTGGCCTGATACCACAAAAAGAATTGGCAGTACTTTTGGGTTTCCTCACTTTCCTGTTTTGGCTTTCTGCTTTCTTCCCAAATGTAGGTTGTTCAACTTTATCTACATCATAAGCCTAGTGTATACTTAGAAGACATGAAAAATAGTAAGTTTTAACATAAAGGATTACTAGAAAGGATTTTTTCCCCACAAATGCACATGGTGGAGTCTCTTTCTGTTTTGACTTGAAATGTAATAAATGTAGAACTGAGTGCTTTTCATGAAGTTGACCAATTCTGTTCATGGAAACCTCTGATTTTGCCAGCCAGCACTTAGACCTACGCTATTTGTTTCTTCTGGATTCCAGTGAAGTCCAGTAGCAAATGGTAACGTGCATCTTCCACAAGGAGTCATTTTTTAATGTTGCGTGTTGGTATAAAAAGAAACTATTTTTGCTGTTTGGAGAGGAGAATGTTATCATCATCATCATCACACATACAGAGATCTCATGGACATTATAAACATAACCTTGTTAGTATTTTACATTGCTTTTGATTGTAAGAAAATTAAATTAGATAATTTTTAATTTTTCAGTTCTTGGGAGATAAGCAGCAGAGCTGAGATCTTGTTTCTGGTACTTCCATAACACTTAAGAATTTAGTTCCAGTAAGATTTGTGTATATTTAACCTGACATATGCACAACAAACTTGAAGGATTCTTTTTTTAACTTCTGCAGCTCTGATTTGTAGAGATAATTTAAGGCTGTAAGAATACTGCTTCTTAAACTTTTATTTATGGAACTTCTTAACCTATTTGTATCAGAGAACAAGGTCATGCAGTCCCTACAAGCTTTATCCTTATTTTCTACAAATCTCATTACTGCTCTGGAGCACAAGCAGACAGGTACTTCTTAGTCCTGGACATCCTGGTATGATTCAGAGAGGTGCTAATTATTGTGATGGGCAGACAGTGTAGTTTAAGGAATGTCTCTTTGCCAGATGCTGAGCTAGAACAGGTTTCCAGTTCAGTGACGGTATGCCACAATGCAGTGTTAGTAACAAAAAGCCCTTTGAACAAGGAAGAAGGTGCCTCATCTAGTCACCTGTATTGTACTGTAGCAATAAAGTACCTGGCAGTTGGTGAATCTGGCTTTTCCTGTTTTGCCTGACTCCAAGAGGAAGAAGCTGATGATACCAGCAGAGATGGTGCTGTTCGAGGTCAGGACTTTGATGAGGAAGGAGCATTCAGTGGAGCGAATTCCATGCGGGGTGCCGCCTACATGGCCCTGTGCGATGCTCTCAGCCACTCCTGAACTTAGCAAGACACTCAGAATTCAGGCGCTCAGAACAGACTAGGCAAAACAGGTACACATGGGTAAGCAACACACAAAGGAGAGCTGAGAGGAAAGTATGGAGAGCCTAGGATCAGTTTACAAGAGCTTGAAAATGCAGAGTTGCAAATTGAGAAACTTAGTCTTCATCTAGACATTTTTCTGGAACTTAGTAATAAGTTAACAATACAATAATAATTGGTAATATAGTATTTCATTTGTTGCCTTCCAGAAGATGTGATGAAAAGTAATCTAGTGTGTGGTCACCTAAAAATTAACAATATCACTTCCGTTTGACAATTTGAAGAATAAAAGGAAGCAATCTAGCTATGTTTTTTCAGGGGTGTAATATATTGTTAGAGGACTCTCCTATAAACCAACCTAGATCAACAGGTAAACAATATANTTTTTTTTTTTTTTAAATTAGTAAGTGGCAGATTTGGAGCAGTTACTGACTCATCAACTGCTCAGTATTTTGCCAGATTGTTGAGAGGGAAAAATAATTAAGATGCTAATTAAATGTGGATCATGCAAATCTAGAATTTTCAAACAATTTGTAAGATGTAAAGAACATAAAGCTGAGGTGTTTTGATGGTAGGTGAGTAAAAATAATTTACTGCACTGTACCTTGTGAAAAAGTTTTGTGGTGTGTGGGAGAGGTAGGCTTGTGTAGATGTATTTATAAACAAGGATATTTTGACTTCAGGGAGAGATTCTGGGCAGAGCAGCCAATTACGAAATATTAGGAAAATAGGGCACACAGTGAATCATTTGCAGCAAGGGAGAGCTGCAGTTTTGCTGAGGGGACGTTTCCAGCTGGCTTAGCGACTGGAAATCTCTAGAAAAGAAGGGAATAGAAGAGCCATATAGGTTAAATGTTACCAAGCACTTGGGCACTGAACCAAGTTACAGAATCCTTTTTCCTAATGAAACCAAACGTGGACTGTGAAAGGTGTTCCTTGTAGATCATCTGTGGATAAGCACAAATATGGTGTCCTCCAGGAATGTTTCTGAAGGATTTGGAAATGCAGCTTTCCTAATTTGAGGGGCTAACTTTCTATACATACATTTATGCATAAAATGTGTACATAAATTTATGTATACATTTTACTGTATATACAGTCAAACAAATATAAAATTATAATTGCATATTATTATCTGTAGTAATTATAATTAATACCCAAAGTAATTATAATTAACATGTAAGAATGTCTTGGATGTCGATTCTTTTAACCTAACTTCTGCTGTGAACTGGCAGTTCATATCCTGGAGGAGCCCTGCTGCTCAGTTACTGGCATTTGCATAAATCGCTGATCACTCCTCCTAGCGCGCTGGGCTGAGCATTGCAGTGCTGTGTACGGGGCACATGGGAGCTGCTCCTGCTCCACGAGGAACAGCAGGAGGCTGCCCCAGATAGATGAATAGTTCTTTTTTCCCTTTCTGTCCAGCAGTACAATCTAATAGACTTGAATGAAGTTTTAATTTATGCCAAAGCTTCCTGGCGGCTTCAGTAATTCATGGAGTGATGTATGCACATTGCCTGTTAACTTTTTACTTGCCAGTGCTCAGATAGCTGGGTAGGTGTCTGGTTGTGTTCTTGAGATCCTGACATTTACTTTGCTGTGTAAGTTAAAAATAGCAGCTGCTGTTGGTTTCGGCATATCGGACGGTTGCAGCAGAGCAGAGAGCGAGTGGGCTGCTGTCCTTCCTCTTGAGGACATTCAACAGTGGTAACTTGAAGAAGTTTTAAGTACTCACATATCTCAGGGGCACAGGAGAAAAAGAAAAGGTTTGTGGATGTATGAGAGGAGGAGGAATGGCAGGAAAGGCAAAAAGCTTGTTCTGTTATTTGAGATGTGATTAGTATTTTACTTACAATAAAGTAGCATTTTAAAAAAGGCTTACTCAGCTGATGAATGTTCTTTCACCAGCATTCCAGTTCACAAATGAGCAAATGAGATCATGGCATGACAACTCCATTTGGATTTAATACACTTTTTCATGGGATTGTGTTTTAACGAGGTTTCCCTACAAGCAAATGGTTAAAGGAATGTATATAGTGGCAGTGACTCTTACCTCTTTGAGGAGTTTTATGTATTGGTCTTCACTGGGCACAAATAAAAGGATCCAACAGAAAGCTAGATTCCTAAAGGTTGAATATGATGCTCTCTTGTGCAATGAAAAACTCCTGTAGATGTTCTGCTGTTTGGACAGGACAAATGAAGACCAAATAAGCTGAGGTGGGAAGTGTGTTCAGGAAAACCATTCATGTGGGAAAGAGTAGAATACTAAACTGCTCTTGTGATTTCATTACAGAAATTAAAATGGTTATAAATGTACTGCATAATTTGGACGTATTTTTAAACTTACTTGTGGCACTGAGAGATTTTATTCAAATTATTTCAGGCAAATGGCCTTTGGTCTTTGTGATTCCTTCACCTTCATGTAAACCATTGGCCTGTGGTGTGTGTGTGTGTTTAGGAACCTTGGCAGAAACCAGCTAAGACAGAGAAACCTGAACTGCAGCTTTCCAGAATCAGTGAAGGAAAGAAGGCATAGAAATGCTTTCATTACCAGTGATTTCTTCCCATAAATAAAGTTAATAACACAGGTCCTGTCAGCAAAGCACTAGCGAGCCATCAAAGATTGCTTGCTAGGACTGGAGCCTTCAAGTCCAACTTAAATGTTTCTGTCAACATATAAACCCGAACTACTAATTTCTTAAACATCTGTGTAATTCTTGTCCCTTTGAACCCTTATGAACTGAAACAGTCTTTTTCTTCCCTTAAGTATACCCTGGACTACTTGTTTATAGAGCTGAGATGCTTGGTATTCAGTCTGTACTTTGGTAATGAAAATGCTTACCCTGACAAACAGGCAGTGAGTGACAGCCAGAGTATGCTCTGATGTTCTTCACTGTGCATTTACTGGTTTAGTGCAGTGACCAGAAGTGTAGGAGGTGTAGGTCTAATTTCAGTCCCTCCTTTGCAGGTAAATTAAGCAGAAGAGAGTATAGCCTGAGGGATGTGACATGCACTTCCTGTTGGAATTATTCTATGAAAAGTGGGATTTTTTTGGCTTGGAGAAAGGAGAGAAAAACTCCTAACAATGTCTAAGTCACACACTAGGAGAAGGGTATCTGGCCTCCAGCACCCCTGCACAGCTGACACATCCTGAAGTTTGCATCTCCAGTTTGACTGGACCCAGTTTAAAGGCTACGGGTTGTTCTGTGTTGTTTTTTGGTTGTTATCTCTCTGGGTGTTTTGTGGATTGGCAGTTGTGCAGCCTCCCCACATGGGAAGGAGGTGGTGGTGGTTATATTGAACTGTTTCATTATTAGTAAGACTTTTGTAGCTTAAGCTAGCATTATCCTTCCTTGGAAAGGAAGAAGGAATTGCCAAAAAACATCAGAAAGAAAGAAGATACTTCAGTAGGCATGAATGAAGTGTTTGTGTACAGGATCAGCCTTGGCTGAAAGAGAAGTACTGTATGACCACAGTGCAAAGATCTCCGTGGTGTGGTTTAATTTACTTCACCTTGGGATTCAGAGGCTCAATGTACTTTTATACACTCAGCTGCACAGGAAGTTCTCTTCAATTGCATGAAAAAATCATGTCCACAGAGTCCTGAATTTTGGTTTCCTCTCTCCAAGATTATTACAGTCCTGCAATGTTGGGCCTGAAAACTGATCAGGAAGTCCTTGGAGAACTTGTGAAAATGAAAGTTCCAGCTGTGGCAGAGCTGATGGAAAGACACGGAGTCATGTGGACCCTGGTGGTGTCACGCTGGTTCATATGCTTGTTCATCGACATTCTTCCAGTAGAGGTAACTGGTAACATAAAGTTCACTTACTATACACTCATAATTGTTTAATTTTTACTGTTTTAGTAATAATTACCTACTGGAACTCAATCTGCAATCTGAATTCTTTCCTTTCCTGCAGACTGTGCTCCGAATATGGGATTGTTTATTCTATGAAGGGTCAAAGATCATCTTCCGGGTGGCCTTAACATTGATTAAGCAACACCAAGCTTTTATTTTGGAAGCCACGAATTTTCCTGATATTTGTGATAAATTTAAGCAGATCACCAAAGGAACATTTGTAACAGAGTGTCACAGCTTCATGCAGGTAAATTCTCTGCAGCTTTTAGTCATTCCAAATTAAAAACAAGAGTGATCGAGAAATTTTTTTCACTGAGCAAAAGATACAGTTAGGAGAAATTTAGCTGTTGGGACTGCCAAAGTGATGAAGAATGTTTTAACATAAGAAATTTAAGCATTTCTAAGAACTTTTCTTAAATAATGATCACTGAATTCCATATATAGCAACCCATTTACATTACCTGTCATACAGGGGAAAAAATTCTCTCTGCCCTTTTTACCAGTTAAGGTAGGAAGTCTGATGAGAAAATAATTTTAGTGCATTTTTTCAGTGAACTACGAATTGTGTTCCTGTGCTTTTTTTTTTTTTAAAGATTAATTGCAATAGAGTATTGTGGAATGGGCACAAAGTGAATTTTAAACTTGCATTGGTAAATCACTGTGGTGCCAGAATATAAAGCATTCTGTTTAGAAGAAAACTGTAGCACTAAGTTCTCATTTCCAAACAAAAAACTATGGAACTGAGTCTTAATGACAATCTGTAAACTAAGAATCATTAATACAGTGGGTGCCAAATTGGTATAAAGCATTAGATTTGGAGCTTACCTCAGAAGATGGAAATGTAAAAGAGGTTAGCTGCAAAAGGGTGACAGGAGCATATCTGTCATAAATCACTTGGTCAAAGCCACAATCATTGTTTGATAAGTGCACACCTGGAGGGTGACTTTTTTACCCCCCCCATGAGTTCCATTCTCATGTCAGATCTCTGTACATAGGCCTGTTGTAGTAGGAAACTTATATTAAGTTTCATTTTTGCTCAAATAGAAGAAAAACAACCTAAAGTTACTGGTGTTTGTGAGTCTTTTAATTAAAGGAGCAAGAGAAAACCAAATCATAGATACAGCTTTAATTTAGAAGGGAGATGCTTGAGGGCTTTCCCCATTCATAAACAGTTTAGAAAGTTTTGTTAAATGTTAACTGCCATGAGAACACCAGTTGAGAGGCTGATACTAACACTTGTCCTTGAAGGACTTCCTTCCCCCCTCTTTAATTATGTTAAATTTACACCAGCTGTTTTTAGAAAATCAACTACCTTTTTCTTGTAGTTACCCTGAATAAAACAATTTATTTTAACTGTGTTAGTTACTGTAGTAAGTGGGCTTTGAACGCAGTTAAATAAACATTTTAGGTTAGGTTCTTCTGTAACTTTGAAACACATAATTTTGTGTTTGGATTTGTTTGGGGTATTTGGGTTTTTTCGGTAGTATGGCTACTAATACCAGTAGAGGTGATAACAGTTGAGTATTTTCTGCCTCCCTCCCCCTGCACAGAACCTTTGTTTTTAGTTTGATGCAATGCAAGCTCCTTCACCAGAAAGCTGTTCAGAACTGGTTCAATGACAATCTCATCTCCAGAGCTGTCATTTAACAATTCCAGAGAACTGAGGGGTCCACATGTCTTAACTGTAAAGTGCATGAACTTGTAGCTTGCTTCACTGTTTTGTTCACTCAGAAGTTTTAGGTGAAGTAGTGGAAACAAATGAGCAACAAGAAACTGGAAATGCATCACGTTCTTACATCCATATATTTTAATACCCTGGAAAGCCTGGTAGAGAAGAGGAGCAAAATGAGTATAATGAGGCATCAACACTGATGTTTTGCAGTAGGAACATACTGATTTATGCATGTTCCAGAGCCTAAGCTACCTGTGCCAGCACCACACGAGAAGTGCACTGGTGCTTTGCAGCAGTAACCAGGACAGCTTAATGTGTTCTAAATATGCCTGCCTTCCACCACCACCTCATCCAAAGCAGATTTTGTATTGATGCTTTTGTGTAACATAGACTTGTTTACCACGTCTTCACAGCAGAGTAGATGAGTATGTTACCCTGTTAGAGGAAGGCCCAACAGCAGTAAGCATTTTCAGAGTATAGGCATCAAAGCAGGGATTTCACACTTCAGCATGTTGTCCAAAGCCAGCATTTTAACTAAGACTTTTCTCCTTTTGCCCTCAGAAAATATTCACAGACCCTGGAAGCTTGTCCATGGCAACAATCAACAAACTCCGAGAGACTTGCAGGGAGAAGTTGCTTTCTCAGGGATAATTCACCAGATATAACCAGGGGGTCAGATACTACAGCAATTGACACATTCCTCTATTTGCACTGACTAAAGCACACTTTAAGCTTTCCATGAGTTAACTGACACTTGACCAATTTTCCTGCCTTTCAGTTGTGTTAGTACTCTGTACTGTATGTCAGATTTGATAACTGGAAATGGTGGTTCTGTTAGTGTTTGTTGGTGGTGTGTTGTTTTTATTTTTTAAGGATTAAAGTGGTTTCAGAGTGTAGAATATGATCAATGTCAGGACACTCCTTTAAAAAAAAGTCCCAGGGCATTTTGTAATATTAGAAGAAAACAGGTGTATAAAATTGTGTATTACTGTATTAACGGTGACACCACTACCATTTGTACAAAATAAATTAATTTGCCAGAACCTGTTTCTCAGTGTAAAGAGGATAAACACGTGATCTCATTCCTGATTGCCAGTACTTGGCTAGAACACAAGCATCATTTTCTTCCCTGCTATCACTTAAGGAACTCAATAAATAGGGCAAAGTGCAGGGCATGACAGCAGTGAAAGTGATCTTCATCTTCACTAGCAGTTTACCTCTGCAGCATGTAACAGCTCATCAGGTAAAGGCAGGAAGGACCACATGCAAGGATACAGAAAGCACAGCAAAATTTCCTCTACAACCATTCTTCATCTTTTATACACTTATTTGGCGTTTTCTAGCTCTAGCACAGAGGTAACAAGTAATTTGATGAAAAGGGGGAGGTAGCATTCCTCTCTTTGTTGTAGGGGATGCTGACAGTACATGCTGTTACTTCTGTTTTGTGCTGGTGTACTGAGATTGCATTACAGCTGCTCTATCCTCACATCTGTGTTCCTAAAAATTCGAGGAGAAAGATTTGTGAAGACAGCCATGAACAGACTTCTTCCTTGACAGGGGAAGACAAACAGGCAAGTCCAAAGTTATAATCCTAGCCCAGGGTAGCAGCCATGTCCCTGGCACGGGGGCCAGGAGCCCGGGAATTGCTTTCTTGTCCCTACAGAGCCCTCTCGTGGCCAAATCCTCTCCTTCCAGCTGGGGAAGGGAGAGAAGATTACTGGAGAGATCAACGAGTTGTGGTTTTTTATGGTTGAACAACTACTGTGGAAAGCCTCACCTTTTATTTCATTCCTTGCCAGGGAAGGCTTCCCCCCACTCCTAGACAAGTAAAGACTGCTACTCAACAGTATGATTCTGAGCTATCCTCTCCTTTGTGTTTTTCCTCAAGGACTGAATTATAAGGACATTAGTAGTACCATGCTCCTAGTATTGGAAATACTATTCACCACTGACAAAATCCATAGTTTCCAGGTACCTTCAAGGTAGTAGGGCAGATGGTCCAAAGTATACCAGCCTCAGTGCCATGCATTCTCTCTGTGAGGAGGAATGTTGTGGGCAGTGTTCCCCTGTGCCTCGGTTCATGCATGCAGAGCTGGTACTGCGAACACCAAAGCCTGACTGCAGGAGGGAGCCAGGGGAGCTTTAAACACAAAGGTTGATTTCCAGCATGTTACACTACACAGCCCTCAGCAGATATGTGTTTTCTACTTTGTGCAAAGAGCCTAACTTCACAAAAAAGCATGAAATGTCACTTACAGAGTCCTTACATGGAGAACCTTAGCAGCACTTCCAGGAAGCAATGCTTAGCAGGGCAGACCAGTAGGAGACTGACACATCTCAGCAAGTGGTAATTTAATAGAAGAGTTAACTTCTCCAGGTCTCAGCAAAACACAGCTTTCCTTGTTTCCAGGCACAAAGTCCAAAACAAGGGCCTGTTCTGACAACACACAGCTAAGGTTCACCTTTGTGCCACAGAGGAAAAACTTTAGCACTTGTTTAACATAATTCCATACTAAGGATTGTTTGAAGTTTCTCAAGCAGAGCCAAACCATGACTTCAGACTTAAAAAATGGTCAGATGTTTTACGAATGATCAGCAATACTAAGAAATACAGAAAAAAAAGTGTCTTTATTAGCATTGTTACAGGCAATGCATACATAAGAACTGATCCTTAAAGTGTACACCCCCCCAGCCAAGTTTAAAGCAAAAGAATCAGCAGATTGAAATCTGTCTTGTACACATGTGCAGTAACAGGATCTCTCTGAACCTTCCAACAGAATAGACTGAAATCACTTTACAAAAAAAGGTAAATAAAAATAACACCCATTTTAAAAAAGTACCAGCTCTTAACAAGCTGGCATAGCATCAAAAATATCAAACAGGGGAGTTGTCCAATCATAAAGAGTTCCTGTAAGGTTTGAGTATTGCGTCGTTCACACCCTGCATGTGCCAGGCATTGAGTTTAAAGCTTAGTAAAAAATACACACCTAAGAGACAAGGTGAAGTTCAGATTTTAAATTTCGATTTTGTCAGTTGTTACTAAGTTTTTTTAAATGCATCATCAGTATAATTAACATCATCGCTCAATGGCAGCGGTGCAAAGAATGAACCTTTTCCCTTTGTTAAGAGTTCTGAAACTGAGTCAGTGTGAGTTAGCAACATCCCTCTCTGGAATCTTTAGCTGACATGATCTTATGCCAATTCCAAAAAAGCACCCTTAAAAACTTTTAGCTTGTTTCTAAGTGGGTAAATATTTAAACTAGTTAGCAAAATTAAACACCAGAATTTTCAGAAGTTATTTTTGTGCATAGTTAAATGCTGCAAGATGATTTCACATTTAAGAAAGCAGACTTTAAAGAAGCAATTTGCAAGAAAAGATGTTACCTTACAATATCAATCTTTGCTCAGGGAAAATGTGGGAGAGGGGTTTCCCCCCAGCCTCTTGCAATTGCTTTTCATCTACACTGGATTTTAGTGCAAGTCATTAAATTGTTTGATATCCAGCATGGCTTCTCTTTCTGCCAATCAAGTAAGCAATCAAGACAATTAGAACAAGACCAGCAAGGGCTGCACCAACTATTATAGGGATCAGCATGTTATTTTCATCCTGTTGACATTCTTCCACTGAAGAGAGAGAAAAAGACCCACGTTAGGTACTAGTGCACCAACAGATGGCTACATCCACAACTTCAAGATTTTGTTCTCAGCACATGATAAAACTGGCTCAAACTGAACTTCTAGCTTGCCAACAGTGAAAAGGAAGCCAAGTCCACGAACTATGATCATTCAGGATGAAGTCTTTCTAGTACTACCTGTATGCACAATATAGAGAACTATACTATTTCCTCCTCAGGAGCTATTGCTGTTACACACAAGCTTAGCCATCCTCACATAGCCATTTTGCTTTAACAATAGTCACAAGGGACAGCTTTGCCCCTTTCATACAACTGTCTGTACACAGTTAGGAGGGAAAACTAGCACTCTTCCTTAACTCTCCTCTGGACCATCAGGAATAAATCTTAAGTTATTTCAAAGCTTTTTACGTACTTCTCACACTACCCTCAACTCAGACATCTTTATCAGCCCCCACTTCATCTGTAGTGGGGCAGGCAGACACTAAGCATAGCACTCATAAACTGACATTTGACTACAGAATAGTATATTTATATCAAAGTGTCCTTCACAAATCTTAGGTTTGGCAGGGGCTACCCCATGTAAACCTCTTACCTGGCCCAAATTTGTCTCCATCAATCTTGAAAACCTGGATCTGAACATTAAATACATTGACAAGGGCTTCATTTGTGACCTGAAGGTTCTCCTCTGAATTGCACTTGTAGGAGTTCCCTACTGTAGCTCTCAGCCCACTCACACTGTTGTTTGACGCTTCAAATTTTGGATCTGTGCAAGAGAAAGTCTTATTATATAAACCTGAAGAGCAGGAGCTGTAAGCTCATAGAGCTAAAATTTGATACATTCATCCCCAACATTTCTAACATGTTATTTAATACAAGCTACCCTTAATAATTATAGAAGTAGTCACTGAAAGTAGACTTCTTAGAAGTCCTTACTTTTTGCTTCGGAAGGCAGAGTTGTGCTTACATTCACACCTTGCAGGAAGAATTTTTCAGCACTTGCATTCTTTAAAAAAACAAAGAACAACAAAGCAGCAGTTGTCATTTAAGCTAATGACATACAACAGAAGCCCTTAACATTCACGTTTGATTCTGCATGCATTCTGAGAAAGGTTTTCATAGGCCAGTCCACAACTGGGATTAGCATCCAAAGGAAGAGTTTATTAGTTGTACTTTAGGAGAGAAAAGCTACAGAAAGTGTAGCAAATCTTAGGGCAGATTACACTGGGGAAGGGAAAAGAGGCAGAGAAAGGGGGACTTGTCACCCCTCAAACTGTTGACTTCCACACTGCAGGCACAGTCCCACCGATACCTCACCAGCCACTGCAGTGATCTCAGTACCCCAAAGCTGTGGAGTCATTCCATAGCAACAGGTCAAGATGATCACATTTGATCAATCCCATCAGCATTAAGGAGCATGAAGCTCTCTGACAAAGTGGATTCAGTTCTCAAGGGTACGCAGCTCCAATACAGCACTGGGGCAGGGCTGTGAGAAACACAATTCCCAACCATCATAGGAGACCAGAAGATAAGCACACATAGCCCTTCAGCTGTACACAGAATACTGATGAGGACTTAAATCTAGTTCCACACTTTCACAATTAGATGAGATACCTACTTGTCACAGGCTGTTCCCAGTTTGGGCAAGAAGCCTTAGAGAGCTAGCAGTACAATTTCAAAAGAAATTCCCATTCCAGACAAAATACTTTTCTGTGTGTATATATATATATATATGTACATATACACATGAGCATATTCTTTTCTCACAAAAGTTACCAAGTATGAACTCCACTAAATTCTAGTATTACAACCCAAGGAATTAGTTATTCCCCCTACTGGAGTTGTATCTTTTTTCCTCCTGTACTTGCCCCACTTAGGTTTCCCAAATGAAAAGTCCTGCAGACCCTGTTACATGCTTTGTGCAGAAATTCTTACCAATGCAAACTGGAAGATAATCCTTGTTTTCTCAAAAGTCAAATTCAACAAGGCAGATGTATTGTCGCATCTCCCAGAAACACTTGTATTCTGTGGTACGAAATTCAGTAAAACCAAACCCATCTGTGAGAGAAGAGGATCAGTTATGACATTCGAAAAGACTAACACATCACCTTCCATTCAATCAACATGTGGCTGGCTCGTATCAAGCGCACAGTGTTGTTTGCCCACCCGTTACAGTCACCGGGGCAGACACACGTCCAGGTTACAGACTGGTGCAAACTGTGCCGAGTTACCAGGCTGATGCAGAGCACCAAGGGCGACTCTGCACATCTAACAAAGCCTACTGCAGGCCTGACTGGCTGCAGCCAATAACCTGCTGCTTTCGCCACACTAAACCGCTCTGGTTCTTGCAGCATAAGAAAAACCTCAAGAACCACCACACTACACAGGGATCGAGACACTATAAAACACTGCTTTGAGATAATGTAGAAGCAATTAAGGGAACCACCTGGAAGCACGACCATCTTGCATGTCACTTCAGTTAAAAATGCTTTAGCTTTGCCCATGGTACATCATTTTATACTGTCTTGCATCTGCAAAAGGCTGTGGGTTGAGCATACTTGCCAAACAATCAAATAGAAAACTTTCAGCAGCTCTTAGCTGGATCCTCATGTGACTTTGGAAAACCTATTTGCCACCTCCTCACTGGTCATTACACTAGAAATCAGCTGTTCCAGCAGAGCTAGAACACCATGCTCAGAAAATTTCACACAATTAAGGTGGCTAAAACACAGCTGCCATCATAATCAGCCACTGTGCAGCTGTCAGTGCTCATGATTTTCCTCTCAGTCATCAACATCATTAATAAATGCAATAGTTTCCTTTGCACCACCCTTGTTTCCTATTGAGGGTCTTCAGCAGCCCCTTTGGGACTTCGGGTTTGCTCATGGGGCTGGCAAGTCGGGCTCTGCATCAACAGTGGAGGGAAAGAACCTGTGCCAGGGCTGGACCTTTATATAAACCATGTATTTTTTAAATTTTTTTTACTATTAAAAATCAGCCATTAAGTAGCTTTTAAGTATAAAAGTCAAATACAACCTCTTCAGTGCTGGCTCAAGGTAACTAAGTCACAAGCCTGTCTAGTTTTACAGGAGTAATTTTCCCTTCTAAGAGTCATTCACTGTTTTCATATGGGTGCCTCTGGTCAAATTTCTGTATTTCATTTAACAGTTTAAAAATCTTGTTTAGACAGCAACTTTGATAATAGGATTCCCTCTACTCATATCTTGATAATTTTTACTGCTTCTGTGAAATGGCCTCATACACTTCCTGGATTCAATAGACAAGTTTAATACTGCTCTTAGCGAATGGAAAAATCCGTAATGACCACTTTCAGAAGAACTGTTTGAAATGTCACTAGTCTAGACCATGTTAAAGCAATTCACATAGAGGATAATAATAGATGAACATCACACAAAGACCTGGGCTTTTTAAAGAAAGGTTAGCTTATATTAATTTACCAGGTCTTCTCCAAAGAAGGAATCTGAAAGCTTTGAAGAAACAAACCCCCAAAATGTACCTTTTCATCTTTTTTTGGATAGGTGATATTAAGCTGTAAGCCCATGTAGGCAAGTACACAGGTTCCATTTGGACCAGTCACGTTGTATTTACCAACAGCAGGGTTTGAGGGCAATGATGTTGGTGCAGGGCTAGTTGTTGGAACCTGGCTAGTAGTCTGTTTAGGAGTTGTGGGCACTACAGCAGTAGTAGAGACCATATCTTCAGCACATTCCGTTTCTGCAGAGAAAGGAAAACAGACATTATCAAACAAAACGAAGCTGTGGGATGATCTACCTTTTTAATCCTCAAGGGAAAGGAAGACACAAATCCAAATAGCTTTTCCTAATAGAAGATATTAAAAGCTCAGAAACACAATGGTAAAGCATTACCTAAACCCTTGCTGCAAAGTTTCAGACACTTTTAAAGCCTGGCATACGAAAACAACACCTCTATTTTTAATTTACTGAAGTTCACATCCTTTCATTGACATGCATCATTTCACTCTGCCACCAAGCCAGGATAAATTAGACAGTGCTATGCTGACAGAACCAGCACTCCTGCCGTATGCTCACAGCAAGGCTGGCATGCCTACCCCTCACACACTTGGGCACTCATGTGCTAAAAGCAGAGAACACTTCTCCTGCCCGCTGTTAAAAGTGGTCTCCCAGGAGAGGTGTTCTCCTTCCCCTCCCTCTGTTACACTACCAGTTTGTGAGGACTCTGGGTCATTATTTTGGCAATATCCACAGTAACCTTAAAATAGTACTCTGGCTCTGTCCTTAACAAGGGCACTCTAAGACACTGATGCTAGTGGCAAGTGTTCTGCTGTATCCTCTCAAATCCATCCTCCCTTTAGTCCCACATGAGGAGCCACCCTCCATAGGTGTAACAAGACTGAGTGAAGATGTGCAAGTTGGCCTTCTCTTTTCACCCAATTCAGCAGCAACTTCCAAGGGAACAGTGACTCTGATTTATTTGCCAGAGTGCTTGGAGACACATGGCAGCAAGATCTTAACTTGATCTGGGAGCCAAGAAGGTTCCTGCATTGAACATCTAAGCCAAAACCAAAGGTCATAACAAAGACATTCCTGTAGTAGAGACCTCCATGTCCCAAGCCAAGGTCATCTCCATGTCAGGAAGAACAGCTTGCAACTTTGTAAGGACAACAGCAACTTCAGCAGCAGTCAATTCTGACTCAAAGAGCCTACTTATAAAATTTAATGCATATGTATCTTGCAGGTACAAGATACCTAATAAATAGCCTCTGAACTTAAGCAGCAACTTAACTTTTGATTATGGCTCAGAAAGAGGAACTCTAATCACACCTGAAGGCACACACACTCCAACATGGCATGTTTTCCTATTTACACTCCCCATTTCTGAAAAGCCAAACAGCAGAGAGAAGACAGATGAATAGAGGAGTTCCCCTGTGTTTTGCAGATTGATAATGGTCTGATCCCAAAACTCAGTCATTTCCTAACAAACTAAAAAGCAACTTCTTGGGACTTCAGTGTAGAATTTCCCTCTTATCTGCGAGACCTCAACACACAGAGCCTCTTACTCAAGCTGGCAGAAATGGAAACAACCAAATTGCATCAAGTGGAAGCTTAGCATAGGTGCAGTTTTGATACATTAGTTTTACTGAAGCGATTTACAGCATAACTTCTAGTAACTCTTCAGGACAGATGTGAAGATGGGACAAATTCTTATGCCTCTTCTTGACAGTTACAGGAAAGCAGCTGACAAAACTACTGTCACAGATAAAATGAAAGCCTCCCTTTCAGTGCTGCAGATAATCATACCATCACCTCAGTCACTAAATTCTAGGTACCCTGACGGAAGTCACGATTTCTAATGATGCACAGAAGCACTGAATACTGATTCTTCTTCCCTTCCGTAAGCCTTGTCCAGATCACCCGCAGAAACCCCCTTTAACGAAAGATTTTCAGAAAAAAATTGCTAAGGTAAAATTCCCGATTTAAAGTTTATCAATAACTAGCTGCCAAAGTGACAAGGAAAGTATCAAACCTACAAGAATGGAAAGGAACAGATCTAGAAGGAACTAAGATTTTGGGGTCAAGAAGATTTTAAAAAAAAGGATAAAGTGAGAATTCTTTAACCATCTGAACTAAACAAAAAACCAAAACCAAGAAAGAGAACTCTTGTGCATTAGGAATGGGAAAGTCAGATCCAAGACTAATAAAAACTTAGGGAAGATGATAATTTAAAGAAAAAGCTATGCATAGCAGTATGGGTAACAGGAATGTGAGAACAACAAAACAACATAAAAACGCAAAAGAAAAACAGCCTTGAACTCAGATCAGATACGGTACAAGGTAGAGATACTCCTGTAGAAGGCACTTGTTTGTTCTATCCATTCTAGCACCAACTTCCCTAGTTTTTAAGATTTGTTTCAACTTAACTAGTACATAAACAGGATTAACAGCATAAGAAAATTTCTGTATTTCCCAGAGAAGATATAGACTTTTTTTGTGCTCCAAAAGTAAGGCAAAGACTTATCACTCCTTCAGATAGCATAGTTGATCAGTTTGCATGGCTCTTCAGTTTGAGAAGTGCTGCCACAAAAGCAATGGACATGAGCACACTATGAAGCTGTTTGTCTTCTAATCATAATAGCAGCAAAATTCCAAACTGCTTTTCAATACAAGTAATCAGGACAAAAAAAATCACTTTGTGACTGTGCCTGAAAGAGAAAGAGCCTTACTGTTTCAGTTGACATAAAACCTCCTGTAGGAAGATGTACATATCTGCTCCTTACAGACCAATTTTTAACTGTCTGCCATCATATCACTAATTTTCCCCAGAGCACACAGTAACTAGTTTACTTTGGTAGAGGCATAATGCGTGGGAATTACCAGATACTTCTTAAACTAGGATTTTGGCCATGTGCCCAGTCAACCCACTGTAGCACATGTTTACACCCATATTCATCAACAGCAGGAATGTTCCCTAGTACATGTACAATACCCATGGGAATACAGTGCACTATCTTCTAGTCATGGATTCTGACATTCCTACTGCGAAAACCTGAGGCAGGTCCATTCATTTCAAAAGATGCTGCTAGCAGAGCTTCAAATCCAGTTTGTACCCACCTAAATATGATTAGTCAGAATGTAAAAAGAAAGAAGCTATGACTGGAAATATTAGCTCATCAAGTACATTTTCTACTACAAGATACCTACTGTTCACACTGAAAGTGCCATTTTTGAGATAGGCTTCCAAAGTGACATTGCTAAACGTAATGTTCACATTCTTCATATTGACCTGCTTGGAGCTGATGCATCTGTACTTTGTGCCCACATGTGCCTGAATATTACTTCCATGTGATACAGTCTTCACTTCTCCTGTAGAAAGATTACATTGCATTAGTATGTAACAGTATTTAAAGAAACAAGTCAGTATTACATCTGGAAGAGTTACACAATAACAACAGGAAATTTTCATTTTACCTATAGTTGAATTAGGGAATAAAGTTGCATCTGACAGATTGTAGTGGAAAACTAACTCTTCAACTTGGTACTTGTCTGCAGATTCTGAGAAATTCAGGCTTAATGAATGTCCTGCTCCAAAATCCAATACCAGCACTGGATGAGATATGTTATCTTTACCACATGAACTCTGTGAGTCTACTGTAGCATTTTGTGGAAGAAGGAACTGTACAAACTGTGGGGCAGAAAATAAAACACACATAAGCTTTTTAACTGCTTTTTAAATACCCTATGAAACTGTTACAAACATATAGCAGACATTAATACATGCTATAAGATGTCTACTTATATTCCAGCATATAGGAAGTAGCATGTTACTGGCACTTGGGTTTAAGAATGTTGCTCTCTGAAATTTGAGGACAAAACAGTACATACAGCATCTCTTATGACATTTTTCCTCATAAGATAGCAACATGAATTTGCAAGTACACCTGTACTAGGTAAATCAAATCTGGTAAACTCTGGACATATGTAAGTGGGAGAATTTAAGCTTTGCTTCCTGTAGTACAACTAAACAAGAACAGAAGCAAATGGTACACCCTACATAGTTTGGCCATAATACTTTGTTTATTACACATTGTGAAGTAGTGTGGCATCTGAAGACCAATACAAAGTTTACTGGGAAGTTTTGAGTTTACTGTTTACAGTAAGAAACAGACAAAAGCAAACTATGGAAGCAGTCACCTCTGAGTGCAAACACCTATATTAACATCAGCAGGATTTCAGATAATCAGCACCACTGAAAGTGGATTATGCAATGTAATGCTTAGCTCAAATCACACATAGCAAGTGCATCACTAGCAAAGTAGTAGGATTTTTTTTTAATCTTGTATTACACTGATGACTAGGGGAAAAAAAAAGCAACTTCAAGAATATGCAACTGCAGTGAGACTATAAATAATCCGCAATTCCTGTTCAGTATTGAAAATATTTAAAAAAAAAACCAAAAAAACTCCTATCAAAAAACCAAAAACCCATACCTGAAAAGCAGATCATTTGTAAAGGCAAATTCTGAACTTCCTATTAACAAGTTTTTGCTGTTAATAAGAAACAACTTGTAAGCACTGCACTAGTCTATAGATACTCTGAAATTTAGAGATTGGCCAAGTGAGAAGCACACAGATTAAGTTTAAAAGCTACTTGCCATTTCAGTTCAGATTTAATTCATGTGAGTGTGACCAAGTTCACCAAAAGACAACTGGTAGTATTTTTGTCTTTGCAGTTCCAGTGAAAGCCATTTTAGTTACAGATAGGACTGGTGTGCAATTTCAGCCACAAAAGTAATTTCACACACATATTGTTTGCAATCATTTCAGGTGGCCTTAACTCTGTTGTTTAACAAGAAGAAGCATCAGTAATAAAGAAAAGCTGATGCACCATGACTGGGAGGGCAAAAATCTTTGCTGAAGCAGTTTTCCATGCATAAATACTTGTTGAAAGTTTAAATACTGTGCACATGCAGAAATAACCACAAAAACACTAGAGACAAGCAGTAAGATAGCCCCCTTACCTCTTTTCGTGCACTGTTTTTGTACTCCACTGAGAAGGCTACTGTCAAATCAGCAATTATGCAGACCTTACCACTTGAATCTTTCACTTCAAACGAAGAGGAAGCCTGTAAAAACCCTGTTAAGAATGACAAGTGGTTAACTTGCTGTCAAACATTTTTACTTTTGATTCCACGGAGACATATGTACCTCTGTACATTTTGGGAGTACAACCTAAACGCCAGTTGAGTTTGGAAGCTTAGGCATTAGTGATCTCTACATAAGCTTCAACATCACTAACACAACAGAGGACAAATGTAACAACTCATCTATAAAAAGACAAAGCTACACTAACTGCTGGCATGCTGCGTCCTCAGAGGGTAAGAAACACATGCAACAAACACGAGTCATACTGTTCAAGACAGCTACTCAGAGTTCACCCTACACAGCAACTATTTACAATGTTCAGCCAGACCTGACTTGGCATATTCGATCCTTCAAGTCTACACTCGGCCTTCCCCCTACAGCACACCATGCACCCTCCATTCTCACTGTACCAGGACACTCAGCTGTACATGCACTGAATGCAGCATTTAGAAAGCTTGGACTGACTGCAGATGTTTTGAAGGCACTGCCAAAAATAGCATTATAGAGCATGCAACCCTTGCCAGGAGAACTTCTTTTAACTGTCATCACGCACCCTGCACTTGAGAGGAGGAAGGGGCCAAGACCTTGACACAGACTGAGGTTACCTGACTGGTTTACGCTAAACTTAGACTCAGCTGCTGGGAAAAGCAGAGAAAAGCTTTCCCCCCACTTGCTTCCCTCCAGCCCCAGTGCTCAGAGCACACTGAGTACAACAGACCACACTAGCACCAACTTAACAGGGCAAGAACATGCAGCAAGAGTAGCACGTGGTTGTCCTTTCTGACTGCAGCATGGACTTGGACCAGTGTCCACTGCCAAAGAAGCTTCACCTATGGGACACATTGTGGAGGCTGGATACAGTCAGAAAGCTGGTTATCTTGTATTTGATTTGTGGCAAAGGATAACTGACAGTGCTCCCTGACCCGAAATCATACCAAGGGGGTACTAATTGACAGGAAGCTCAATATGAGCCAGCAGTGTGCCCAGGTGGCCAAGAAGGCCAATGGTATTCTGTCCTGTATTAAAAAACAGCGTGGCCAGCAGGACCAGGGAAGTGATCCTTCCCCTGTACTCTGCGTTGGTGAGGCCACACCTTGAGTATTGCGTTCAGTTCTGGGCCCCTCAGTTCAAGAAAGATACTGAGGTGCTGGAGCGGGTCCAGAGAAGAGCAACGAGGCTGGTGAAGGGACTGGAGCACAAGTCTTATGGGGAGAGGCTGAGGGAGCTGGGGTTGTTTAGTCTGGAGAAGAGGAGGCTTAGAGGTGACCTCATCACTCTCTATAACTACCTGAAGGGAGGTTATAGCCAGGTGGGGGTTGGTCTCTTCTCCCAGGCACTCAGCAATAGGACAAGGGGGCACGGGCTTAAGCTCTGCCAGGGGAAATTTAAGTTGGATATTAGAAAAAAATTCTTTACAGAGAGAGTAATCAGGCATTGGAATGGCCTGCCCAGAGAGGTGGTAGATTCACCGTCCCTGGAGGTTTTTAAACTGAGATTGGACGTGGCACTGGGTGCCATGATCTAGTAAACTGACTAGAGCTGGACCAAGGGTTGGACTTGATGATCTCGGAGGTCTTTTCCAACCCAATCAATTCTATGATTCTATGATTCAAGGTGTTTCCAGGTCTTTAGGGTAGGGACTAATTTTTCTGATTCTCAGTTTGTCACCACAACACCCCCACAAAGTGAACCTCACTGCAAAAAGCCTGCACCATTATCATGCTAGCACTTTATCAGTCTGCATTTGCAACAACTTCAGTCTTGCAGAAAACCTGATAAAAAAACAGCTGCAAGACATAAACCATTATCACAAGCAAATAAGCTTTAACAAGTCAAACATGCTAATCCATTCAACTGTTGTTAACAGGAAAAGATCCAGATGGGGGAATATCCAATAGATAGCTTCCTTCCCCAAGAAGCTGGTTTTTTTTGTGTTGTTGGGACTTTTTAAAAATCCTGATTTTAAAACTTTTCACTGCAAAACTATGGTGTGTTCAATTGTGTTGAGACAATTACTAGGAAAAATTGGACTTTTGTCAGCTGGACTTTGGTAGAAGGCACATCAGTTGCAGGAAAACATTGGAAACTATTTCTCTGGCACCCAGCAAGCATTTTCCCTTGTTGCCTTCCTCTTAGCAACAACATATCCTCCCCCAGCACCAAAGAGGGCAAAACTTAAGGTGGAATTCGTACACTTTATCCAGTTGTTTTAAAAGTCTAGACTTGAAATCAGAGATAGAGAAAGAAAATGCTTAAGAATAGACAGCGTAGAAAACTTATTTCAAAGCAAAATTGTTCATCTTTGCCTTTATGTCCAGCTTAAAATGTTCATTAAGGAACATACATTCCTTATTTACTGCGATTCAGAGCAGTACCAGAAATGTGGAAGTTCCAGTTTGCAAAGCTTCTCAAAAGCAAGCTGCTTAGACTTTCTTGAAGATGTCTAGCATGGCATAGAAAACAGCATAAAGGCAGGGAATAAGAGTCCATTGCTCCCTGAACTAACACTATGACTGGAAAATATGCTAGAATGAAAACCTTCACTGTGCATGCCAACTCCCTTGTTTGATAGCTATGAAAAATCTTGACAATTTTAGAGAAAAAAATGATCAGGTAACAGGCAGTAAAAGAATGAAAGATAAAAACGTCCTAAAAGGAAATGTAGGGGAAAGAAAAGACTAAAAAACAATTAAGAAAAATGTTGCTGACCTAAAGGAAAATGCGACAGACCTGCCCATTACAGATGATTCAGAGAACAGACAAAGCAGAGGTACCAGAAAAGCACCAAATGGAAGATAAATTGTGGGAATGAAGGACTTACAAATCATCCTTAGCAAGTAATAGAGAATAAGGGTCATGAATTAACAGTAAAAATACCACCTGCAAAACTACTAGATTTTTGCAAGGTTAAGTTCACACTATTATATGAATACTGATTTTGTTCATGTGGAACAAATGCTAAAAAAAACCCCATCTTTCTTAAGAAATGTTGAGCAACTGCTGGATTTGCAATGTCAGTGATGGGACAGACACATCCAGCATGAGACACTGAGCTGTCCTCGATGAAGTGGCAAGAGACCTGTTTCACTGTAAGTAAGGCAACACAGACCAGGATGGTGATCAGAGAGCACTGTGCTGCAGCGTCATCTGCTCCCAAGGTTTTGGAGGAACGTAGATGAAACATATGTGGGTGAAACATAAGGGACATAAAGAAAAATTATAAAGAAACCACTAAAGAAGACATCGAGACACTTAAGGAAAGACGGTCCCATCTAACCGTTGCTCCAGTCAGTTTAAGGCAGAGGAAGAGCTCTCTGGGTCTTGCAGGAAAGCAGCTGTTGTGTTTTGTGAAGGCAGTTTCAGTGCTGACTACTGATTAAGGCATGAATCATCACCAGCCCACAGTAAGAGCCTACAGTCAAAATGTCAAGAATACAGAAAAGGAAACTCCTGTTGAATCAATCTATCCTGGGAATATTTCTATTTAAGTTACATAACATATTGCTCAATTCTATCAGGGCATATCTACAAGTTGAGAATATTGTTTGTGCATCTCATAACAATATCATTCTTTGCTATTTAACACAAAACTGATACAACCTCCAGATTCTTAACTTCAGACTTTAAAAGCTCCTCTTAATAAATTGCAGAGCCCTATTTGACAACTCACTGTGGCAGAGCATGTGCAGCACTGCAGAGCTCCTTGACTATTCAATAGCAAAAGGTAAGTTTTGTGAGGTTCATTACTCACTTGGCTGGAAACACTACATTATGGATATCTAGTAAAGCAATCATCAAAAATGTAGTAACATAAACGACGTTTCATTTAGTTCAGATGCTTCCCTTGTATTCCATGGAAAGACTGCTTATATATTTATTCTGGCTGCATATTTTCAAGACAATCTCTCTCTTTATACCTAATTTCTGCAATTGAAGTCTCATGCAAGAAAATATTGAAGGTAAAACTGTTAAAGCAACAGCTACATATGTGACTTGAATTAAATCCAGCATCCTTCCTTATCTAACATACCTAACTCAAAAGGACAAAGTTTATTTATTGTATCTCACACTGCAAGTCAAACAAAACAAATACTTCTTTGATTGTATAACAATTTATCTTAAAGAAATCTACCTCATAAAGTTGTTTGTTTTAAAGTGAAAACTATAGAGCTAAGAAAACAATCTGAACAACCTAAATATAGGCCCTTTTGAATATGGCTCCTAGAATGGCTGGATTCCTCGTATCTCGACCACACAAAGACGCTTTCAGGTTTCAACATTCTTATGACTAAAATTCTGATAGTCAAGCACAGCTCCCCTTGGGTTACTCTCCCATATAATGGAAATCTGCTAAGGGAGAGAGATGAATGGTAGCTGTGCTCTAAAAAATATTAATGGCAATTGTTTACACAAACTGCTTGCAAAAAGGACCTCAGTTACTATAGTTAATTATTTACTTTGTGTCCAGTTTTTATTAGAAACATGGAACATTGACAACAAGAATCCAAAACACAAAAACTTCTTCTGTATAATCTGGAGTTTATTAATACAGTCATGTTTTATGCATAAGTAAAAACTTCTTTATCATTTTTCTTCCTCCCTCTTGGAAGCAAGCCATCTAAATGTACCTGGGCACATATTCCACATTGTCAGTAGTTTAAGCCGTAGAGATAGCCAGTGGATGGGACTTTTGGCAGTTCCATTGACTGCCCAGGCATTAGGGAGGTAAACCAGGGCTGCAGCGTGGCCCAGTTTACACCCCCGCCTAGAAGCCCTGCGACAGGGGTGCAGAGCATCACACCCACAGCCTGGTCATACAAAGACTCTGCGGCGACATACAGCCCTGTCACTGCTGTACAGCAGCACCCTGGGGTAAGGCTGACGGATGCTGGCCCTGCCCAATCTGCTGTACCTGAGCTACAGCACTGAAGTGTTGCTCTGCACCTTTGCCCAGGTGTTCTGATGGCACACACAGCCAATGCCGCTATCTATGGGGCACTAATCCAAGGAGATAAGAAATGCTGGTTCTTATCTAAAGGTGGTTTATTTTCTGTTGCATATGTGAAACAAAGTGCCCAGTGATTTACTCATTCTGATGGTTTGCAATGATCTTGTCATCTCAGTGCCATTTTGTGAACAAAGTGGTAACTTTAGTCACCACTTTAGACTCCTAAATCTATGCCAGAGAATGGAAAAATCTCTGAGGATTTATGCCCTCCTCTAATGACCTATCTTCTAATGTAAGCACGCCTCCCAGCGGGACACCTGGTCCAAGTCCATATCAGAAGACTCACTTGAGATCACATCCTTAGGATTCAGAACCTATAATAGCTTGGAAGGTATTATAAGAAGGGAAAAAAAAATTAAAAATTAAAAATAATCTATTTTTTGAAAGATCACACTATTTCCTAACCCTAACATTTCAGGAACAACTGAAAGCAAGAAAATTCCTTGACACACTTAATGCAGGAAACACTTTGCAAGAGACAAAATGGTTTCCATAAAATGAGTTACACTTACCTGTCACCCATGGACACAGAGGACTGAATGCTAGCTATCTGGACAAGGTTGGACTCACTTCAACTGCTGTTAGATGCAGCTGAACACATACACAGGTGGAGAAAGGGGGAACAGAGATTAATTCAAGGATGGATGAGAGCACTTAAGTGGAGAAGAGAACCCACTGCACTCACACAGGTGCACCACCTGACTATATTGAGTTCCAGATTCAGCCTCGCAATATATATCCTTGCCAACTAACAAATCCACGCAGTCTCAGATTACGGTTTTGATATTGTTGACCTCCATTAAGGCAGTAAACATTTTCTTTCGCAGCTCAAGCTTGCAGATGAATAGCCTCTGTCTTTATAAACAACTTTTTAAGAGTACAAAGGCATTACAAAGGAAAGGCTATCTAGCAGCTGTACACTTACCATTTGACCCAAGAATTGCACAATTGCATCAAGTTTAGTCACATGAGGCTTCTTTATGGCCTCCTGTCTAGAGGAAGGAAATCTTAGGATAGCTCTCCAGCAAATGATTACATGAGTGCACTGGTAGGTCTAAACTCCTTTGGCCAGATCCTTTTCAGCATTCACACTAGTCCATTCTGCACTTGCTCTGGTTAGTGCTGCTGTACTACACCACACAACTAACACACATTCTTCAAGGCAGCTGGCAGCTCCAAACAATGTTTTGAAAGAAGGAGCACTGTGTGACAATTTAAAGAGAAAGTCTCCGCAGAGGAGAGGATATTGGAAAAAAAAACAACTGCCTGAGTAAAACTACTCTCCCAGTCCTCTAAAAAATTAGATTTTAACACTGTCATGAAAAATAAAGACATACTGGTGTTCCCATATTGCACAGAGTGAATTCTGCCTGGTCAAGAAATCAGAAGCCACAGAAGTTTAATACAAGAGAACCAAATATACCAACTGTGAACTACCGTGTCTAGCCTGAACTGTGGAGAAGGAACAGACAGAGAAGCATCCACTGCACAGAGCTGAATCACATTTGAAACTGTACTCTAATGCCAAGGTGCTCCTAAGACTCTCACACTTGGAATTAAAGTAGAAATAGTACTGACAGTCAGTGTCACTGTCAAGTGAAAAAGAAGGTTAAGAAACTGTTATACTGAGGCTGAAAGGGACACCAGTCTGTCTTGAAATCAGATGCACAGAACCCATGAAACTCTGATTTGCCAAAACATAAGGTACATTTTAAAATATATAATATAGAATTATCCAAGGGAGTGTTCAAATTGATGTTGTAACTACCAGCACTCACATAACCAAAAGTCTCTTACCAAGTTAAAGAGAATAAATACCCAGAAATCCAAGATTCCTCTAGGAATTTCCAAATAATCACAACTGACTTGAGAGAAAAGGCAAATTTGCAGTTAAAGTACAACAAGCAAAGGTGGAGTGCCACTGTGTGCTAGAAATAAGTTATTATCTTTAAGGACTAGAAAGGCTCATCAGAGGTAACAGCAGTTAACACCTCAATGGAATATCAATCTTTTATCTGAGTCACATTCCTCTGTACCTAGAAGCATTTCTTCAGTTTATTGTCTGCTACTGAAAAAATCCTAATCACTACAGAACAATCTAGAAGTAGGTTACACCAAAAATAAAACCCCTCAGTGAGTCTGAACAGAAACCCAAGGAACATACTTCAAAAGTGTTGTGTCAGGGAACCTGCAGAGTTCTCACACAGCAAGTAAAGTTACTTCATGAGTCAGAAAAGGTGCTGAAGTCAAAGCCGAATAACCTATCGTAGGATGACTGGCACACAAATTCAGATCCTTAGAGACTACGTCAACACACTTTAAGCAGCTATCAAATAAACACTATGTTAAGGGCAGCATTTGGTAAAATAATGTTTCAAAAGTTGCTCAACATTTTGTGAAAATTAAGTTTTACTCAGTCTCAGTTCCATACAGTTAGCGATGCCAAAACTGAAAAGAACGATTCAGCACCAAACTACTCACTGTCCGGAATTCATTATCAAGTTTCTCTTTACTATCCCTACATTGGTAGCAAGGTTTGAAATTCCCCTTTGGACTAGAGTTGCGCAATAGAAACACGTGGATTATGTGTTAATAACTCTGAAATGGCATCACACTACTTTGACAAATGAATTTTTCCTTCCTCAAATCTCAAGCACTTCATTATTTACTCACTAACACTGAATCTATGTCTGACTCTAATCTTGGATTTTCAGAAAAGTTTTCTCCAATGTGTCTGTGTTTCAGTAAGGAAAAAACATCTGTGGGTGCTCCAGGACTCAGAGAGCACAAGCAGCTCTGTTGGGTTTGGCACACAACCCAACTGACTCATCATGCTCAACAACAGAAAAGCACCATCTTATTCCATATTTCAAAAAGTAGCAGTCAAGTTTGAGAAGTACTTCTTTTTCATAGCCCCCCTTCCCTGCATTTACCACTACACTACCTAAATCTTTTTTTAATTCCATAGGCATGCTTGATATTAGTGAGGAAATTAATCACAAAATACTTAATGCTGACACATGAAATATTCAGCTTAGTGCTTGCGGCTCAATGTGAATGGAAAACTGAAACAGTGAGGTGTGGTGATGTATTCAGGAGGAAAAAATTTCTATTGTCCCAAAGTTAAGGCACTACCAAACAGGCTTTCACATTTGACTCACCCATACTAATCCCTCAGCCTCCTGTGATCATTACCTTACCCTAATCAGCGTTCACTCAGATGACTAAAAGGCTGCAAATGAGCTAAAAATATCTGAACATTCCAGCCCATATATTTTCATTATCTCATATTCTTCTTCCCTCACCTACAACCCAAGCCCCACAATCTGACAGAAGATGGTGGAGGCTTGCTGTACTCCAAGAGGGTCTCTATTTGCACCATAAAATTTTCTCTCAAGACTGCAGGATAAAGTTATGCAGAAACACCACCCAGCTACTAAGTTACCAGACACTGGTACAGAGTCCTGACTATCAGTAAATACTCTGTGGTAAAACAAACTAGTCAGGTGCCTCAGCTGCAGGAACATGCCTTTTACATGCCAGAAAGCGACAAACATAATGCACACAATGGTGTTCATAACTGCTGATTGATCAGAGGAAGGCTACTACAGTTACAGGAACTGTTAACTACCACTTAAAAATCATGCAGGTTGATTAGAAGGCAAAAAATCCCAATTCTTCACTTAAGCTGTAACTATATTAAACAAACCCTACAAACAATTTCCACTGTAACACCAGTTCAATGACACTTCAGTTGCCAGCCCTAAAAAGCAAGTCAGGGAGCACTGTAAGTCACTTGCTCGCCAGACTGGCTCCCAAGGCCTGAATATTTGAACTGCTCAGTGCCCTTTGCAAGTGGCATTTTTTGGGCTCAGTTAAACTGAAGTGCTGTCAACAGTGATAAAGATATTTACTACCAAAGAGACATTAGAAGAGTCTCAAAGACTGTCATATCTCAAAAATGACTACAGATAACCTTTCTCAACTGCTGCTTTACTCGGGAAATATTTTTGCCAGCTGCTGAAGAAGTATCCTTTGCTGCCAAAGCCACATCTCAGAAACCAGATAGTGTTGTGTGATGTGGCTTTCATGAAACCACAAGCAAAGTAGTTATCAGTAAATAAGCATGACACACGTTCTCATAAAACACCCTGGCTGTCCTAACAAACCTTCTCATCAAGGCACTGAAATCTCTCTATCCCAGACACGTTTCATATTTTACTCAAGCTATGGCAGGACGAAAATCATTAAGTAAGGGAGCATTACATGCCCTACAGAAAACAGCTACTTCCTAGCAGTGACACCAGTAGCTCCCGTGTCTCCACGCCTCGTGGGAGGCGAAGGCTGTTTCCAGGTTCTCCCCGGAGCGCTGTCCCTACATCCAGGGTAGGCGCTCAGACAAGTGTTGCCGGGCACTGCGCGGTTCAGTCCCGCCGAGCACAGCGGCCGCCGCCGCCTCCCGCGCATCGCTCCCCTCGTACCTCGGCGGGTGGGATGACCCCCTGGGATGACCCGCCATGGCCCAGGACCCCCAGTCAGTCCCCGCCCGGAGCGTCCGCAGCAGGCGGCAGCGGCACCGTCCCCATCCCCAGCCTCAGCCGCGCGCAGCTGCCGCGTCCAGCGCCGCCGGTCCCGCCGCCGGCCCAGGCCGTGGCGCGCCCCCCGCCCGTCCCCCTGCCCGATCGCCGCCGGGCGCACAGGCCGCCCGCGCCCCACTCCTTACCGAGCAGGGCTGCCGCCGCCAGCAGCCCCCGCG
>VWZG01001035.1:36214-76874 GCA_013396735.1 Grallaria varia | reverse complement strand
GGTCCGGGCGAAGAGGGGCGGGGGCGGCGGCAGCTCCGCGCTAAGGGCGCTCTGGCGACGGCCCCGGCCGCTCATGTGACGGGTGACGTCACCCGTGCCCACAGCCCTCTCGCCGGTCACGTGACCCCCCGGCGGCTCAGGGCCGCGCGTGCCCCCGGCGGAGGGGGAGGATCTCGCGAGAGCAGCGGGCAGGGCGGGAACAGGGACCGGGATCGGGGTGAGGGAGGGGGCAGGGGTGAGGAGAGGGTTGGCGGTAGGGATCAGAGCAGGCATAATGGTAGTAGTAGGGATAGGGGTAGGGGCAAGGGCAGGGTCGAGAAAGGACAGTGGCAGGGCGGGATCGCAGCAGGGATAGGGGAAGGCCCCGTCCGCAGCCCGGGGGTGCCGGGTCCGGTGCCAGCACCCCCCGCGGGCGGCAGGACGGCCCTGGCACAGCCCCTGCCCGCCCTCCTGCGCACGGGGCTGCCCGTGGGTGCTGTCGGGCCAAAGCTGCGAGGAACGTGAGGGCCCAGCCCGGCCTGACCAGCTCTAGGCGGGAAAGGCTGCATTCCAGCGGGGAACGTTGCAGGCACTCCTGTGTTTAGACGTGAAGGTGACAGAAGAAGGCGAGAAATGGCTCCGGTGAGCAAGTACAGAGTCACAGAATCTGGGAAGGGACCTCTGGAGATCATTCAGTCCAACCCCTCTGCCTGTCTCCTGGAGCGGGTGACACAGGAACTCATCCAGGTGGATTGTGAATGTCTCCTGAGAGGGAGACTCCATGTCCTCCCTGGCAGCCTGTTCCAGTGCTCTGCCAACCTTAACAAAGTTCTTCCTCATGTTGAGGTGCAACTTGTGTTTCAGTTTGTGGACGTTGCCACCCTGTCACTTTACAGAACTCACCTAAGTTCCATATTGTCTCCAGAATATGTTTATTGACACTGAATTTAAAGGCAGGCTAAGGTGAGTACAGTCATTCTGCATGGAACTATTTNTTTTTTTTTTTTTGATAATGGAAGAAAAGGTGACATTAGATATAAACATTCTCAGATGTAACAGAGCAGAGTAATGGAGATGGGAAACCCAGGCCATCTAATCACTTTGCAATTCAATGCCCTCTATTATCTATGCTGTTAGGGATATGCTTACTTCATTTGAAACTTCAGAAGGATTTATTTTGCTACTGAAATCCTATTTCTAGTAATACTGGAAAGTGTGCCTATAGCAGGGTGCTTCTGCTTTCTCAAAGTGACTGCTGTGTCATCCCTCTCCTCATTACAGTGTACTCCAGATTCATTGTTCCTGAGGCAGAATCACTTCTGCTCCCAAGCTGCCTTTATACATTTTTACTTAGAACCCATTTGAAACACAATTTAGCTACTATCAGCTGCAAAAGTCCAGTTCAGCTCCTGTGAACTTAACCTTTTCCTTGATGTTTGTCTCAGTTCACTTGCACTTCCTGTTTCCCCAAAACATCCTAGGTAAGTTTAGTTGCTCCTTAGGGTGGCTTCAAAATCTACCTTTCAATGCTATTGCTATTACACAGAGATTTCTTAGTGCTGCATTTTTACCTGTGCATTTTTAGAGATAGTAATGTATTTTAGTTTGTTTGCAATACTTCTAGTAATCTTTATTCTTGCCATGTATTACCAAAAGCAGAAGTTAGTCAGTTTGAAAACAGGACAGAACGAGCAGCTCTGGTCAAGTGTTTGAGTGAGTCATCTGCAGAGGAGTTGAGGGTAATGGAGATAGGACATGTGTTGTTCTTATTTTTCAATCTCTGTTTTTGGAACCTGCACCAGGAGTGTAGGAAGGGCTGCAGAGCACTTGAAGTCTGCCACAAGACAAAATAGAGAAGTAGGCCTGACATCAGGTTTAAACTTGCTATGCAGAAGTCTAGCTCTCTCCTGGAAAATTGGTAGGCACCTATAAATGGAAGAGTGACAGATGATTGGATTACTACCAAAAATTATCAACATATATATGTAAGTTGCATAAAGCAACAATATTGTAAAAATTTGGTAAGCAAAGAACATAAGGCTATCAGCAGAGAATGATGTTGACCTTATGTGCTATGGATCATTAGCTCACTAGGCCTTTTATAACAGTGTAGAGACTGCACAATACCAACTTCCACAGCATTTCAGTACAAATGTTACCAGGGTATTTGTTAGACTAATGGAATCCAAGTCTTACATAACCATGTTGGCCATCAGCCCCACTGCTCAGTAACTTGTCTGACATCAATCAAACTTGATTGATGGCTGCTCATGGAAAACAAGCAGGACATGTAGGAGCCACTGCTACAGTAAAAGCTGTCCAGCAAGGTCAAGGCAGAGTACAAGCATGGGAAGCAAAACAGGTTAGAGAATTTTACCAGAAAAGAATTTCTATGAAACATGACTCCGTTTTTCCTCTAGACTTTTGCTGCGTATTACCTGACTTCACAGAGCTACTTCCTTTCTGAAGAGGCTTACTAGGAATAGCTAACCAAGTTTATGGTACAGAGTCCACTCTCCCTAATACACTGGCCACCGAAGATCATAAAGCTACAAATAGAATGGAATCATTTAGGTTGGCAAGGAACTCACATGTTGAGTCCAACTGTTAACCCAGCATTGTCAAGTCCACTACTAAGCCCTGTCCCACATCCACAAGTCTTTTAAATACCTCCAGGGATGGCGATTCCATCACTTCCCTGCGCAGGCTGTTCCAATGCTTGACAACTCTTTCAGTAAAGAAATTTTTCCTTATATCCAATCTAAACCTCCTTTGGCAGAACTTCAGGTCTTTTCACCTCACCCTAGTGCTTGTTATTTGGGAGAAGAGACCAACTCCCACCTGACTACAGCCTCCTTTCAGTGAGTTGTAGAGAGCAATAAGGTCACCCCTGAGCATCCTTTTCTCCAGGCTAAACAACCCCAGCTCCCCCAGCTGCTCCTCAAAAGACTTGTGCACCAGATCCTTCACCAGCTCTGTTGCCCTTTCCTAGACTTGCTCCAGCACCTCAGTGCACTCCTTGTGGTCATGAGCCCAAAACAGAACACAGGAGCTGAGGTGCGGCCTCACCAGTGCTGAGTACAGGGGGACAATCACTGCCCTACTGCTGATACAGGCCAGGATGCCATTGGCCTTCTTGGCCACCTGGGCACACTGCTGGCTTGTGTTCAGCTGCTGCCGACCAGCACCCCCAGGTCCTTTTCCACCAGGCATCTTCCCAGCAACTCTGTCCCAAGCCTGGAGTGTTCCATAGGTCTATCTGCGTAACAATTTCATGCACTGAAGTTGCCTGAAAGGTGTGTAAATTTTTTTTCGAATATGTATAGCACAAAGGAAATAAAAAGCTGCAGCAGACCAAAGGAGTTAAATGATAAGCCCAGGTATAAAGGAATCCATGGGAAGCTAAAATATAGAACTAAGAAAACAAGACCCAAGGAGAGGACAGGAAGGAGGCTGTTGGCTGATAAGGAGGTCTGCAATTCCCACACTTGGAAAGCACCTTCAAATCAGCCCCCAGCCTATACTCCTGTACTCACTTTCCCTCAGGAAATGTTGGATTACATGAGAGGGCATCACATTTAGGAAAATTGCTTTTTAAGTGCATATAATGTATGTTTGGATGAGTTATCTAAGCCCCCACCTGTATCCCAAATGCTTGCTGTTATTTCTGTCATTCCAAATAACCAGCTGATTGAGACTGGATGCTCAGTCAGATTCTATCAGAAGCAATCCAAAAGCAATTGAGTGCAGCTATTTTGCTATGGAGAAGTCATTACCATGCTGACTAATAAATGAACTGCTAACCTGTTTGGTTCAGCATGTAAAGTCCCAGGAAGAAAAATTTGAGGAAATTAAATTAAAAATGAGGACCTGAGAGTGTCATGATTACCTGGCCCATCGGTTTCTACCATAGTTTTTGAACCTCTGAAGCCACTTGCAGACCAATCTGGAAGAGTAAAAGTCTTCAGAGAATTTCTGTAGGTTCAGGGATGTGGGAATGGGTGAAGATCAGCAACTGGAACAAAAGAACAAAACTCATTCTGCCACAAGCAGAAAGGCAGAACTAAGGAGAACCCCTCCACAAATATTGCTGCTTGAGGTTATTTGTGGGGGTTGACACAGTCAGGGACCAAGGGCAGACAGCACAGAAAGACAGGCTTCATTATTTTCACTGCTTTGGAAGAAGTAATTTTTAATTGCTAGTCTGTGGCAATTAAGCAAAAACTGCACATTCAGCACATTTAATGAATTAACACTGCTTCTTGAGGCAGAACCATTTCAGTCATCTTCAGGGTAACACCACTGCTTTTAATCTATTGTTTAAAACCACTGAACCAGGACATTTGGGCTCAGAAGGGGCAGGCAGTACCCATTCACCGCTTCCTATCCGCTACTGCCAGCTTTCCATGTAAATAAAGGCCCTGGGCATTACATTTCTGTGAGGCACATATTCCTTTCTGGTTTAGAAGTCTAGTAAGATGAATCTAATCAGTTCCCATACACACAGAAAGTGAACTACAAGGTGAACAGTATAATTAACACTGAAGGGCCAACTGCCCAAATAAACTGACGTTCATGTTCTCACAAAGGCTAGGAAATTAATATGCTTTAAAGATTTTATTTGCATTAACTGAAGATTCAAATATTAAAATAAGTCTATATTAAATTACAACATTAAATATGCTTTAAATACAATAAACTAAACGTGTTTAGTTTCTAAACACAAAGGGAACAAAAATAATTCAGAAGAATGCAGTAAAATTAATGACACCAGATGACAGAATGAGGACTTTCAATATGCAGACCCAGAAGATGTTAACTCATAGCAATGGTTACTTTAAGAGGAGGCGGTGGCGGCATTTTAATTGACACACAAACCCCACGTTGCATAAACTTTGTAAGGTATCTCTCGAGAAAATATTGTCCAGTGGAATTCTCATTTATGTAGTGATCAAAACTCTCTTGGTAGCTCTTTTTCAGAATGAAATACACCACTATGCAAATCAGGAAAATAAACAGGCTTTTAAGTATTACCACAAAAGGGGTCTTCCTTAATAGTTACAATTAAGTAACAGATCTACAGTGTCTTTCATTCTTTAATTCAAATCAACTTACATATATACAACATGTAACAAAGTACTCACAAAATCCTTAGTCTTTCAAGACACGTAGCTTTGCTTTCACAATATCGAAACCATAAGTATTTTTAAAAAAAGGTTTTGTTGTTTTTGTATTTTTTTTAAAGTGGAGCACGCTGTACAGGAGATTCCCTGGAGGTTATTTTCAAGGCAGAACTAAATGTTACAGTAATTATATAAACACCTGTTGCCCTAAAATAAGGTAGGGCCTCTTTGACTCAGATCTAATCATTGCCACCCAAGCCAGCAGAAGTAGTAATCATAGAACCCATATTTTAGCTAAATAATCCAACAGCTCAGTACACACATGAACACAGTTGTCCTCTTGGCACTTCAAGGATCTCACTTCAAAACCTGATTTATCCAAACCAGACTGAAGTTTGTAGTAACTTGAAAGAAAACCAGCTGAACACAAGTTTAAGGGTTTTCATGGTGCATAACTTCAAAAATTCAGTGTATTTCAACAACACTGCTTGTACATAATTGTTCATCAATTAAGGGTTTTAAAAAAGATATCCAAGTTGTCACTGTAGCTAAAGAATGCAGCATATAGGGACTTTACAGATGCAGTTAGGAACACCTAAATGAAGAAACCAGACTTGCATCCACCATGGAAGTATTTCTCACACAGGTGATTTTACCTTTCCGTCCAACTCCAATGACGTTAAACAAAACTGCAAAACTAAATTTTGAAGAACTCAGAAGAAAAAAAGAGTAACTAAAGATAAAAAAAACCCCAGGATGCTTAAAATTAGTAAGGAGTCTTGACAAGGGTGATCAATTAATATGTCATTTTGCTTCTTTTCCACAGCAGTGCATCCAGCTGGTTGAAGAACACACATCAACCTGAAATCTGCTAAAAAGAAAGTCTGGAACAGCATAGGTATTTGGTGTTCTGAAGATACATGTGGATAATTTTGGTTTTTACTTTTTGGGTTAATTTTTATTTTTTAAAATAAAAGTACTTCTCCATTATGCAACATAGTGGTATTGATTGGGGTTGTCCTTGTCTCTCTCCATATAGTCTCTGTCAATGAGAGATTCAATCCTCTTTTTCAAGTCTCCAGGCTACAAAGAAAGATGAGATTAGAATAACAGGAAGCAATATAAATGCAAATATATTTAAAAAAAGTAAGACTGCTAAAAGTCACATAAGAAAATCCACCGTAGTATATAGTTAATTTACTACTGATACTCTGGCTCATTTCTATTCACACAGTACCCTGATCTTTAGATTTGATTCTATGGTATTTCACACTTCTTGCTCTTATGGACAAGCTGAATAGAAAAATATATTACGTATGTTTAGATAAACGTAGGATGGTTTGACAAGCAAAACATAAGTTACCTTTACGGGAAATTTCAGTTGATTATACAATTCAGAAACAAGAAGATTATGACCAAGAGTCTTTCTCATCTTCATTATTCGCACAATAGCAGCATCAATCTGATACTGCCTGTCTTGAAATACTCTTTCAGTTGTGCTGACCTGTTCCTCAACCTAAAGAACAATGCAACACCACAAATGATATCACCTTCTAGTTCTACTTTTAATTAACTATATTTCTATAGTTAACCTTTACAATAAAATGAAACTCATATACTCTTACTTATCCTCAAGGCAGATGCACACATTACTGCATGTTAACAGCTAAGTGATTCTGGCATGTACTGCTAAAGCAAGTCAAAGGTAAAATTAAGAATAACGTAAAGGAAAAAGTAACATGTTTTATTTTAAATCTATTTGATAAATTGAACTAAATCTTAAAAACTCTCTTCAGCTTTCTGAGAGAACACTTAGCACTTCAACAGCCCAAATAAAGTAGTCTTTTGTGTCAAACTCCAGTTTGACTTCCAGGGACTTTAATATGCAAAAGCAAAAAAGAAACAAGCCAATGTTAGTTAAAGTATGTCACCTTGTGTCAGGAATTGGGATGCAGGGACAACCAAGACATCCACTACAAAATCAGGGACAACCCTGACTTTTATAATCCTCTTACCTGCTAAATATAGAAGCAACATGGTGACATTTGATTCATAAGTCCAATATAGTACCAACACTTCAGCAATACCACACAAGCTTCTAAGATAGACTGAAATATATACAAGATCCTAATAATCTAATAGATAAGCATTTAAATTTGGAAACACAGGAAGGAACCAAAGTTTTTTTTATTTCAGTGACTTTTAAAATCTTTGTCTCTGTGAATCATCCTGACTACCCCAAAAAATTAAATATCTTTTTTTCATATGCAAAAGTTACAAGAGGAAATACAGAGATTCTGTCTTTCCACATGGGATATATGTAGATAAACAGTTAATACATAAACAGAATGAATGCAAAAAAATACATACTGTTTCTTTCATTTGGATTTGATTGATCTTTATTCTAAACAATTTATGCTTGAAATCCCCATTGAAGATGAACTTATCTCCATCTTCTACATCCTTGCCCTTTGGATTTTTAATCAATACTCGTGCTTTTCCACAAGCTAAAGACTGCAATGTTCTTCTTAATTCACTGTCCTCTGTGAAGAAGTTCAAAGTATGGGAGAAAGCAGAACAAAACATTAACATGAGGAGTTTTATGTGATTAATCTAGAAATACAATTGAAAAGCTACTGGTTTTATGTTAATACTTTCTTCCAGTTAAGTCCCAGTTAGTAAACAACTCAGCCTTCAAGCTTGGTCTCACATCTTTCACAGGTAAGTGCTAAGAGCATGCACAGAATTGTGTATGCCTGAAAGACAGACTCAGGCTCATCTCAGTGAGCTTTCCATCCAAAAGAGATGGAAGATTTCACATTAACATGAGCCTGGGTTTATTGCTTTAGTTTTGTTTGGTAGTAACAAGACTTTATGAGAGAGAAAGTCAGTGGGTGACAAGAAACTTCAGCCAGCCATTTAAAGATTTCATCACTGTTTATAACACACACCAGAAAACACAAAATAGAATAAAAACGTAGAGCTGATAGCTATTATAGTAAAACTTCCCTTACAACAGGAAAGTAGAAAAAACAAATGGTTGAAGAAAATTTTATCTAATAATCTACAAGGCTAAAAGCATTTGGACAAGTAGATAAAATGACATCTTAAATGTTCTAATAATTATGTTGCAGTCTTGTATCAAGATTCTGCATTACAGCATTCCCTAGAATACTTTATTCGCAATATAAGATTACCACCAATTGTGCTGGATCTCCTGAACAGAATTTTAGTCTAATAATTGAAAGAAAGGTTTTGCAATCTAGTGCTGGAAGTCAGGGTGGCCGAGTAAAAGATAAACTATTTTAAAAACAGTAATAAACTTTCACACAGAGAGACCTTTTCTTTTTTTTAGAGCTTCCAACTGTCCTATGACTACTAAAAAACCCCTTAAATCTATGTGGACTAAACAGGCATTTATGACATTTGACGTATTTTGTGTGTTTAAACCTCAGTAAATGCAGATCGTTGTGTTCTTGTTCAAACATGAGGATGCTGTTAAAACACTCTGGAGCTTTGCTTCTGCCTTGCATGTCAAGTTGCCGGTTACAGTATACCAAAGGGAAGAAATCTGTAATTACCTATCAATCACTGAAGTAAAAATAAAAACTACAGCTCCTAGAGGCTTTCTTGATAATGAGAAAGGCATATAAAAATATGGAGTATATTTGGACAACACATCTTAAAGCAGCATAGTTACCAGAGAGAAGGTAACCCTTCTTTCTCTGAGTGACAGTTTATGCAGTTTCTAACTCTACTAATGTTCCAAGGACAGTCTCACTAAAGAGACTGCTGATAATTTATTGTAACAGTGACTGGAAAATGCAAGTTCCAACCACGGCCAGTTAATGCCTACAAAATGATGGAGAGGGACTTTATACAAGAGCATGTAGTGACAGGACAAGACGGAATGGCTTCAAACTGAAAAAGGGCAGGTTTAGATTAGTTATTAGGAAAAAATTCTTTACTCTGAGGGTGGTGAGGCACTGGAACAGGCTGTCCAGAGAAGCCATGGATGCCCCATCCCTGGAAATGTTCAAGGCCAGACTGGATGGAGCTCTGAGCAAACTGGTCTAGTGGAAAGTGTCCCTGGCCATGGCACAAGGGTTGGAACCAGATGATATTTAAGGTCCCTTCCAACCCAAACTATCCTGTGATTCTATGGCATTGATCCTGGCCCCAAAGGAAACCTGTGAACCATGAACTGTCCTTATTATCCACTTTCCTATACTACTACTCCCAAGGGGAGAGAAATATAGACATGGCACTCAGTGCAACAACACATAGGTAGCTCCCAACTATCAATTCCAGCCAGCTGTCTTAAAAACACTACTGAAATCCTTTATTTTTTGCTGTAATAGAATGGATTTCTGTGCAGCAGATTTTATCTGTTGCTGTCAGGTAGCCAGAATGCAAACTCCAAGGTACAGCAACACAAGATGAGAAAGCAGGACCTGGATCAGGCTTGTGTGAACCTATGTTTGTTCTGTAAACACTGTACTCTGACCTAATGAGCCTCTCTGGACCATCCTGATGTTTATCAATCACACTGGCATGGATTTTCTTCAGCTCCCTTACCATTAATGGAGTGTATGACTAAGCAACTTGAATCACTGATGCTGAGAAGCTGAGGCACCCAGGCTGTACTGCCTTTTGCAGTGCATCATTCTGAACTACAAGGATTCTTGGTATCCTCATTTTACAGTATTTTAGTAAACACATTACAATATTTTAGCTCAAATACTCTTTCAGCATAGCTGTTTTGGGTCAGTTTTAAGTTTCAACATGTGAAGGGCTCCTGGGTATAACCTGCTGATTGACACAACTTCTAGAGAGTAAAGAGATGACAGAATTATGGCTGTAACTATTTCAAGAAAGTGTAAGACTTCAGAATCACCCCCTACCCAAAAACATAAGAATACAGAAGGCAGATATCGCAGGTGGTTAAAAAGAAAACTATACTCTTCTTGAGTTTTCTTTGTCCTTTCTGCCTACAGGTTCAAGTGCAGAGGCAGAAAGCCACAAAAAGTATACACCCAGCACAACACTGCTGCTTTTAAGAAATCAGACCTACTGTAAATTGGGCACTCCAGCAACAGTGGTGGGAAACAGGTGGAAGAGCTCTCAGAACAGTTCAATTGAAAATACTCTCCTGAATCACCCCCAAATGACAGAATACTACGGCATATCATTTTCAAAATCTAGTATGTGAAACTAACGGAACAAAAATAATCCGTACACACCACAGTCTATCACCACTTGAATGTTAAGATTTGCAATGATATGTTTTGTAAATCTAAGAGGTTGTTAGTAGTACCATATACTACACAGCTCTTACTATTAATTTTGTGAAGCGTCTATCTTAGACGCTAGCAAAATACACTAAGAAATACCAGCAGTGTGTTTTCATCTATTCTGGTGTCTGTATGCTACTGGCTCAAAGTCTGTCTAACAATCAGGGCAAATTCTTTAAAATTAGACATTTATATACCAAATGAGAATTTGCAATCACTCAAATTTAAGAATCAGAAAGTGCTTTTCCTACCTACACCAGTGGCCATTTTAATTTCTTCAAAACTGAATTCATCTCCTTCATTAAACATAAGCAACACTAATGTCTGAAAGAGTGATACTTGAAATTCTTTCTTCCCCTAAAAGAGAAATATCAAATAATTAGAAGTAATATTTAGAGAATTTTCTATAGTACTCTCAAACATTTGAAAAGTTACAGAAAGCACACATTTATTTCCCTATTTCTAGAAAAGCAATATGCATTTTAGAATGTCTGGCACACAGAAGAATCTGCCTGAATGTAGTATCGAGGAAACAGGATATTTTTAAAACCTCTGTTTTTGGCTCCTCTAACAGAAGCAGTACAGTACACAGCAGAAGCTCATCAAAATGGCCTGGTATTGAGTTCATATTTTTTACTTCATTTTAATTACAATATATGAAATTCTGGCATTGCTGCAATTAATAGTGAATCTCTTAGTAATTAAATTTCATTTTACGGAGAGAAATTAATACAAAAGAAATCCTGGTGTTGGATCAAGTATGAAAGAAAAAAAGATAACTTTGATTTATGACAACCCACGGGGACAGTATTATCAGTAGCACAATGTTTGTACAAACAGGCAATGGAAAGGAAATAAAGAACTCAAACTCTTGAGCCACCTGTGAACACTTCTGTCAATTGACAACAACAAGCCTATCCATCTTACTCCTATGTAATGACTAAACCTCCAAGATTCGTGTTAACAATGAGTTAGCAAAACAATTCATGTTTTTTTGTCTTTGCTGTAGCTCAGTGAAGCTGCATTATTACAAGGCAAGATATTGCATGAGACAAAAGAAAATCACATTAAGAAACAATGTGGTTATTTAAGATTTAAATAATTCAATAAGCATTTAAAGTTTAACCACAGTCATCACATGACTAACACCCTTCAGTTGTTTTGTATCAGTTAAGCATACTAAAAGCATCACCAGTATTTCTACGATCAAAAGAATTCCAGATTAAATATAAAAAGATGCTACTGTCTTCTTTCATTAATTTCCTGCTTTATCACAACTTACTTTATCTGAATGAGCAACAATTCCTATCAAATTAGTATTACCAAAAGGTATCACAGTGTTGTCTTCCGTTAGCTAGGCAGTATTTCAGTTTAATTGTGGAAAACCTACTTTCTATACAAAGTAAGTGTTGAATTGTGATTGTTCCTTCACAAAAACTAATTTCATAAAAAATACAATACATGACTAGATTCCAAACAATTGACTTAAATTTTATCCTGATAGGCTAAGCTTTAAACAGGCCAACTTACTTCCTTAAACTCTGCCTTTAGGACAGCATGCCCTAAAGTGGTCTGCCACTGAAGCTTTCGACCACTGTGTTTTCCCAGGTAAAAAGTTTTAAATACCTCTTGAAGCTTTATCATCTGTAAAGAAAACAGAGAAAAACATTTATTAGTGTTATACCACTGCAGTGATGCCAGGTGATTTCACACATGTAATTTCTTTATTCTCCTCAATCATGTTTCTGCTAAAAATATTCTAGCAGAAAAATGAAGTGCATTAGTTCAGCCTGTGATAGTGATTATGATTCCACTCGGTATAGTGCATTAAGAAGAACTGAAGTACTAACCTCTGAATTTAGATGGACTTCCACAGGTGTGTAAGTTGGCCAATATCCCATGGTTAATATATTTACTGTCAGGTCTATATTTCCTGGGTCACTTTGGTTCTGCATATACTAAAATATAAGCAACAAAAATCATTAAAGTATACTGTCGCATACTAAATTAGAAAATATAGATACACTTAAATTAGATATTTAAAATTAGTATAACAATGAAAAATTTCTACATGCTACATCGTTGGTTAGACATGCTCTACCAGGACTTTGAATAACTATTCAAATATCCTAGACCACTGTCTCTACAGGATATTAAGGTCAAAGACCTCTAATCACATGCAAATAAAGCAAAAGAAAAGCTTTTGATCATGGCAGAAGCCATGACAGGGACCATAAGATCAAAAAGATCCCCTTTGACTTCTACATCTGTTATACAAATTATTTTCATATAATTTGAGCATACATCAGTCAAACCAGACTGCAAAGAACGGGATAGAAAAGTCACTTCAGTATTTTATTACAGGAGCAGGTGTCCTGGGTTTGATCTCTACCCCAGCATCCTAACTTCAGTAAGGGCCCAAAACAAGTACCCAGGCAGAAATACAACAACAGTATTTCCTGCAAGCATTCCCATGGTTACCAACAGGTTGGAAACTGTAGGGTTGAGACCTACACAGTTGCTGCACACTTAGCAACCTTCAGGGAGTTACTGTGGTATGGGCCATTCATAAAGAAGTCATCAGATCAGAAACAGTTTTCAGAATTAAGGGATACAGACTTTAAAGGACATCAGTTGACTAAATTATTATGTGGTATTTAGACTAATTTACTTAAAAAGGAATCAAATAAAACTGTAAAATAAGCTTATTTCTGAATAGATACACAATAGATAAAATTTGTTCTGTAAGAATTGAATAGTCTATAGACCAGAACAGCTCAAAAGCTGTTTTGTTTAATTTTAGTTTAATCCAAGGTATTACACCATTAAATGCTTCCCCACTACTTTGGAAAATTTAGTATGCAAACAAAAGCTAAATATACCTGCTTAAACTGTACCATGACATCTTTTGACAGCTCCATGTCCTTGAACATGCCCTCCAGTTTGCTGGTAAAAGCAGCACCACATTCTGTCACACAAATTAAAGCAAAGATCCCACAATTACAAAGCAGCAGAGAACAAGCCATAAAAGGCTTAACCTAAGACAGCTGAGCCACATATGCCAGATTACAGAGCATCTACACATAGGTGAATTTTTCAGGATTTTGCTTCTCTGTAGGTACATTAAATGAACCAGTCTCATATCTAAGAGGTCAGCCCAATAGTTCTCACTGAGCACAATGAAAGTTGTGAGATACATATATATATATAAATATTTAAGTAAGAATTGTTATTACCTACAATCTGGCTTCTCACTTCTTAAAAGCATGAGAAAATAGGAATTCCAAAAAGTAATACAAATTTAACACATCTGAAAACACCTACCATGTTTAAGCTTTGACAACATGGACTTCTCAGCATCTACTGATGCACTTTTTCCAACCAGCAGTCTTTTGGCCAAGTCTTTCTTATAAAATGCCTCAAAAACATCTTTCCCTGTAAGGAAATTGAGACAAAAAAAATACACTGAAAGAATACACTCTATTTGCATCATTGCACTTCAGATTTATGACACAAGCCTTTGTTGTGACATGCTGATCTGTGAAAGAGTATTTACTATTCAACAATGAAAAAAAAAACTTAGATTATTTGTTCTTTTTATATTTTAGTAATTTTATTAACATATTTTGCAGATTTTTTCCTTTCTTCTCTCTGATTGCTGCCCAAGGGAAATGGACTGCCTTGTATTTCCCAATGGACCAGCTGCAAAGCAGATGAAATTTTTTTGGGGTCCAGAAGAACATTCCTCAGTGGTCTAATTTATTTTTTAAAAAAAATGGACATGGGGTTTCTGTATATTAAAGAATACATTTTAAAAGCCTAAGATGAAGAAAAATTGACAGAAGTCTTCTCACTTGGTTTGTCAATAGTCTTTTGAAGTGAAGGAGTCATACAGACACCCACATACTTTCACACCTCAAACCCAAGCTTCCGCATATCTTTTCTACTGATAGTGCAAAGATATCCTCAAGTTGTTTCACTTCTAAGAGGAACAAATTCACTGTAACTCAAGGCACTATTTGTACTGCCTACAGTAGCCCCTCATAATTCTAATGTAGCAATTCCTCCATAGTCTTCTTCCTTCTCTATCCTGTCCTGTGGTGATGTTTCATGAAACAGCTGCACCAAGACATTATCAAACAGTCCAATGCCCAGAAACTACCTACTAATTATCATCTGCTCTTGAAAGGACTCTTATACACTGGAGAGCTCAAAATAAAATTTGCACTTTTAGCCCAAAAAACCATGAAGATAAAAATGAATCTCTTACGCTGACAAGTTGCCAGTGCAACTGTTTTCATTCACCATCTCTATCTGACAAAAAGTATTATACTTGTTTTGGATTTTATGAGGTGAGAACCTCACAGACCTAACAAATACAGACTAATACACAATTGGGTAGTTCCTGCTCATTCCACCCCAGCCCAGAATACGCGTTCCACTTCCCTCAAAACAGTGACCATGCATCTCGATTGGACTAGACCACTTTTTTTTTTTTTCTGATATCCAATCTAGGAAAAAAAATCTAACACATTTAAGGGTTTTGCTCAGATAGGGACATAGCTGGGGGAAGTGCATTGCAGAGGCAGTAAACCTCAACAGTAACACCTTTTCCCATCATTCTGAGTCCTGTAGTGTGTTCCCCCTCAGCTATGACGAGAAAAGAGAAGTCATTAGTTGCTGAGTTTTCACATACTTTGCACTTTCAACATACTTAGGTGGACAGGGAAGAGAAAATCAGTACTAACATCCCTTCTCTGTCATTAAAGAAGAGATTGTGGTTACAGATGTGGTTAATCTGTGAAAAAACTTCCAGCAACAGATCTAACTCTTACGTCTCCACCCACAGACTGCGAAAGGTCTGTAACTTGCCAGTCTCCCTACAACTAGTCTGACCCCCCTGGTGTATTTATTTTGCTCCTTCAGGTATAAGGCAACCTGAATGAAAGACCAAGTCAAGCAGAAACTCACGTTGAAAAAGATCTCTTACATTCAGAGGAAAGCAGCTCTGCTAGGAGAAAGGGAAACAGTTTTAGCTGCATCAGTGGTGAAGTGCTATTTCTTACCGTGAATGAATCTAAATATGATCATGATTTTGTCAAGGATTCTTTCCAGCTCTTCATCTGTTGCTTCTTTATTACCAGCTCTTAACTTGGAATCCACATATTTTGCTACAAATAAATAAAATTATTTAACAGCTTAAAAAATAAATCTAAAATAACCAATTTAAGCATTTCCCACTTGAAATGTTGCTATGTGTTAAATATTAATATATGTTAAAATACAGGATAAGCATTAAACTTTGTATTTTCCCATCTCTATGTTCAGTAGAATGTCAGAGCCCTACTGGACTAATGGAATAATATTGCAAAAAGTAATAGTCCAAGAGAAAAAATGAATACAGTATAATGATTAAAATTAATGCATTAGAAGTCCCCGTATTTTCTGTTATAGTCAGAACAAGCACATTACTTGTTGAAAGACAATGTTTTGGAAGTGTATAATGCATATGAATGTATTTATGAGAAACAGAAACAAACAACATAAAGAGGACTATACTTTTGTAGATCTTTACCATGGCCCTCATGCTCCTTGGTAGGAGCATATCAAAATTTAAACAGAAGCAATGCTTTCAATTTAGTAGCTTCAGAATGCCAGAAATAAGGTTAAGCCTTGAGTTTAGCAAAGTATTTTATTAAGACACATTAGTATCCTTATACAACCTTCTGTGTAAGAAGGAGCTGAAACACCATAACCCACAAGTGACAGCAGCCCCTGTCATGGCTTTAACCTGTATCACTGTGTTGTGCAATCTGTCCTACATAAACCTGATTTTAGTAGAAAGCCACAAAATAAGATTAAAAAAGGCAAAAGAATGTACAGAGGAAAAACAACAACCAAGGAGTGGGATCCTCTCCTGGTGTAAAATGCCATAGCTTTTTTTGCTGCAGGCAAAATAGTCAGAATACCTTTTGCCAGATCATGGATAAAACAATTCATAGTTTTTTCAAAATATTTGTTACTGTTTTTCTCCTCTTAATATGCACTAGTTCCCCATTCAAGGTCATAAATTTCTTTTCCTCTCTTAAAACGCCTTGTAGTGGAAGGCTTTAAAATTGTTACCCCAGCTCCAGACTTCAAGGCAGATAGATGGGCTGTGCTTCGTCCTTTCCAAGAGATCCAGAGCATCCAAAGAGCTCCTCTACTACCAGAGTTAAAACCAGTTCCCTTTTATTTGCCATGGCTGCTCTTTCCCCCTAACCATTTACTCCACTGGTACCGCAGCACCACGCTCCCTGAGCGGTTGTTAGCACCAGCACCGTGCAAGCAGCAGAGCACAGGGACAGCAGAAGGTGACATGCTCCGTCAGGACACTGCACACATACCTACAGCACAACCAAGCTCTTGGAACCCACGATGCTCCCAGGTTAACGTTTGACTCGTACCCCCAGAAAAGAGTCTCCTAAAGCAGGATTGCGTACTGCACCACTATCACACTAGCACACTCATCAGCAGTATCTTACCATGCTTTCTATGGATTTTTGAAATATTTTACAGAAAAACATTTGTGTACCTATCAATTCTGCAGGCTTATTTGGTCTCTTGTTGATAAATGTTTCAAAGGACTCCTTCATCAAGTTTATAAATTTTTCATTTTTCTGAAAGCACACTTCTATGATATGGTCCACTTTATCCTTAAAATCTAGTAGCTCTTGCACCATATCCTTGTCTTTTTCAGGATTAACCACTATTGTTGTCCCAAAGTTCTGTAAAACAAACACTTTCGATAGTAAAATACTTCAGAGTGCTACCTATCTCCCCCAACAGACACCCTTATAAAATTCAGCATTAGAAAGAGTATTTTTTTTTAACAGAACTACTTATATGACTCCAAGTTTTCAAAAAATGAGATGCACTGAAATTTAAAATAAAACCCCAGACACACATTAATGGATTTCAAACACTATTGTTTGATTTAAAGATTATACACATTCAAGACAAATGCTGAAAAAACTAAATCAAATAAATAAATACACAGTAGACATGACTATGATGTGCAAATTCAGTTAGATAGAGAACTACATGATTCATGTAAAATAAACTATATGGAAACTGCCTCAGAAATGCTAAATGTAATAGAAAACATCACACTATTTTCCTTAAACCCACTAGAAAGCTCTACTGATGGAACAGGTGGCAAAAATTCAACTGCTGTTCATCACTCCAAGATTTCTCTTTCAGGAAGGGCTCTGAAGCAAAAAAAACTTGCTGACTTGCAAGAAAACAAATCTTTCCCATGCACAAGAAGCAGCCACAAACTTGACTTTCTCTTGTTGTTCCTACATTTATTATCTTAGAAACAACGCCATTTCTCAAATGAACCAAAATATCCTGTAAGGGAGGATTTTAAGCTACTGGACAATTTACAATTCCTTGGCTGATCAGCGCCCTGGACAGAATGATCAGTTTTCCAAGGTGAGGAAGAGGAACATCTGCACAGTAACAACAAAACAGTATTCAACTGGTATATTTTCATCAACTGATGTATGTTAGCCAACAGTAAATAAGATGGGGAAATCCCACTCAAACCTCAGAATTTCCACTTCAGTATCTGAAGTGCCGTCTTTCATGGGGATCTTCCTCAGGTAAGATTTCAGAGTGAAACTGAACACAAGGCTGCCCGAGGTCCTTAGACTCAACATGTGTATCACAGAATCCCAGAACGGTTTGGGCTGGAAGGGATGGTTGATAACCACCTAGTCCATCAGATCTTCCACTTATCATAGTTTCCCCTTCATTAACACAGTATTTGGGCACCTCACAGTCTCTATCAGTTATGCTCATGCATTGCAGGGCATTCCCCCCATTTTAGCCAAGTGTCACCTCTGAAATCCTACGAAGGTGATGACAAGAGAGCACAGACCTTCAGCCCAGTAACTAGGCTCAAGATAAATATTAAAAGGTCTTGCAGCCTCTCTTTAACACACTTTGTCATACAAAAGGAAATTTACTGATGCTACAGAAAAAGGCTTTAGCTTTTTGGGAATGTAAAAACCCATCTTAAAGCTATTGGAGGTCTCATTCTGTGAGATTTAGCATATGATAAGCGAATTGGCAAATTGCTGCTGTGAAAGGAAAGGTTCTGGTACTCCTTTCCTTATTTTGCTATCTTGAACTCCTGCGTCTTTCTTTGGACTTTTCTGTCAGCCTCTTTAGTTCACTAAACCTGGCATAAAAGCAACCTTGCCCAGGTGGTGTGTTAAAACACATCATGAAAGAGTCTATGGAGTGGCAGGCAGCACAAGGGTTAACTCAGGAGACTGATCTGGGAGCAAGGAAGGAGAATGTGGTTCCTCCTCAGCCATAGCAAACCTTTCAACTGGCCCCACTGTCTATGGATCCATGGGGACACTGAATGACCCCTGTGGAGTAAACTCCACCTCGGCTCTGGGGGGCAGAGGGGTGTCTATAACCCACTTCCATGGGCTGCAACACTGGTGGATCATGTCAAACTCCAGACACGGGTGTGCGGGAAAGGCACCTCTGAAATGCTGATGTTGTGCACTTAGTCCTGAAGGTTGATGAACACATGGGCAATTCAGGGGAGAACCATCCCATTAGGAATTATCAAACCTCCAGAGAGAAAAATCTTCTGTGAAGCTTTCCTGCCTTCACCTTGCAAGAGCACAAGAATCCACTCTCTGGGGCAGCACACTATATGCACATTATGCCTAGAAAAGCAAACCTGAAGCATCCAAATACAATTCTGATGATGTATTATTTCCAATAGGAGCATTCTCTTTGAAATAGCTCAAACATTCATCAGCAGGTAGGTGGTTACATGTAGCACTGCTGACCTGGGGTAGAACAGAATTCTGATATTTCAGAGTTTTTGCAGATATGTAAACAGTTGAGTGTATTTGCAGCAAAACAACATGTAGTGCAGTCCAGCATACTGTAAACACATGTGTATGTGGCTCTATTTAAAAGCAAAGCGAAATCAAAACATCTTGTATAATGTTCAAACCTATAAGGGAAGCAATTTCCAAGTTGAAATGTAAAACCGGAACAGGTGTTGCTGCTTCTCATCATGTGGTTGCCTTTGGGGGGAAGCATTAACATGCCTCCCTATATTTGCTTAAAAGAGAACTTTGATGCATACATCTACGTTTTATTCTTGGGTTTGACGGAAGAAATGTGTAACAGCATAAATTTTGGTATTAGTAATAAATCTTTGAAATACCTTGATGTATTCACTCCAGTGTTGCAAAAGGATCTGCTGCCCACCTTTTACCCGGCTGAACAGCTGGTATGTCTGGGTCAAATCTGATATTCTATTTTCATCGAGCAGGCTATCAAGTCCTAAAAAAAATAAAATAGAAGAGCGAGCAAATTTAAACACAGTTGCATAAATACAGTTAGAAATGCATTAGAGAAATCTGTATAAAATACAGCAAAAGACAAGACCCTCCCTCCAGTGTGCTTAAAAACTATGAACATTTTAAGATTAAATTTCTGAAAGTGAGTGATACATTCCCTTGTTTAAAATAGATGAAATTATTTATGATATACTATTTTAAAACGTATTTCAACTGAAGTCCTTTCCCAACAAGCTGATGACTATAAGCCTTTTGCAGAATAGTTATGAAGAGAGCTTGATTTAAAGGGTACAGCTTTATCGAGAACGTCTTAAAAAAAAGCAGTAAGCTAAATAAACTGCTCTAAATTTAAGGTAAAGATAAATACTTCATGAGATTTTTGTCTGTGGAGCATGGTGAACCATGTTTTTAGATTAAGAATGTGCTAGGAACACTCTATGCTCCTAGCAATGGAATAACACAAGACTACAAATTCCTTTCAAGCAACTTTTCCTTTATCAATTCACAGTACATGAGACTAAGCTTTGGACTAACAAATGGAGAATTGAAACTCAAGGCATATAACAAGCAAATAACTTAGTGCACCTTTTTAAATGTGAGAATATGATGAATGTAGTTCCACTGTAATCAGAGATACGTTGTCTGGTGTCAATTAGAGAGGCTTTAGTAACAAGGGAGCATAGCATCAAAGATTTATGACATTTTTTTAAAACCAGAAAGCTTGATTTTACACAGGCTGACAATTCACATCATCAGTGTAACTGAGACTGTACAACTGTCCTACTTCATAAAATATGTTTCATTATTGCCAATTTTTAAATGGTATTAGATTACAAAGGATTTTCAATCACTACTGAATTACCCCATATTCTACTACACTTTTCAGCTTAAAAATACTTTCACTGTCTATTATAACATACACGTTCAGAAAAGCAAGCCATGTTCAAGAATAATGGCAGGGAAACTTTTGTCTGATATTTTGAGATTTCCTAAACTTTTGAGATATTAGAAGAATGGACATATTTTAAATGTAAGACAACAGACTAGAGAGTCTAAAATACAGGTGGGTTGGTGTTCTTTTGGCACCGAGCATGGAATTAGAATCATAGAAATCAAAGAATCATAGAAAGGCTTAGATTAGAAGGGATCTTAAGGATGACCTAGTTCCAACCACCCCCTGCCATGCCCAAGGATGCCACCCACCAGACCAGGATGCCCAAAGCCCCATCCAACCTCTTGAACACTTCCAGGGATGGAGCATCCACAGCTTCTCTGGGTAACCTGTTCCAGTGCCCCACCACCCTTACTGTAAAGAATTTCTTCATAACACCTCCTCTTAAATCCCTCATCTTTTAGTTTAAAACCATTCCCCCTTGTCCTATCACTATCTGTCTGCATAAAAAAGCTGCTCTCCCTCTTTTATAAGCCCTCTTTAAGAACTGGAAGATCACAATGAGGTCTCCTTAGAGCCTTCTCTTTTCCATGCTGAACAACCTCAGCTCTCTTAATTAAGAAATGTCTATTCCATCACATCCAAGCATTACCTCCTATTCATTTAAAGACACAAATACACTAACTGCTTTATTAAAATCTAGATTATAAAGCTTAACTTTCCCTCTTCCTCTAGCATGACCTGTGTGATTGAAAATTCAGTCACACAACTGACAAATGAAAACAACATACAGTAAAGTCCTCTTGATAAAAGGTTACACACAGCTTTCAGAAAACACTGCCACAACCTTGGAAGAATTACTGTATTCATAATGGAAAACTCTCACCAGTATCTAGCTAATGGCAGTTGTAGTAATACAAGAAAAGGAGTTTCTTATATATACTCTGCATTTTTAAGCTTTCTTCCTTCTGTATCAAATTGACTACATCACATGCCTTCACTTAATGAAGAAAATGCACAAAGGCAGTATTTTCTTGTACTTGCATGGAATAGGAGGATGTTATAATCAAATTACAATGTGCTCTGAATCAAATGGATACAGAAAGTCATGCAAGTCAGGTAATGCTAGAATTTTTTTTAAGTGCAGATATAGAATGCAAAAGCTGATCCAACAGTACTCGAGTCTTAAAACATGCTAACTAGAAAAATGTACAAATCTCTCCATATTTACACAGATGGTTCATATACATTGTAAACCAAGAAAAGGTTCCGTTTGAAACAAGACACACTCTTTCTGTTTAAGCCACCTGATAAACAAATGTATCACTGGAAAAATTACTTAAAAATAATACTTGAAGAGCAAGTAAAATCAACATATATCAACAAAAAATAATTATTCTTTGAGTCTCTTTATGATAAGTTTAAAAATAGCTAAATGGAGCGACCAGGCTTATTTTTATAAATATGTTGAAAACAGTGAAATTACCTATTCCCAGAGCAGTTGAGAGAAAACTGCAAACACATGTGATCTTTAAATGCGACAAAGAAAGATGTGGAAGGGGTATTTATAAGTGCTTGTAAGTATTAACAAACATGACAGTGATGGAACTCAAAGATACCAGATTACCGGGGCCCTCTGTTTTGCAGTAAGGGAAATAAAGATGTAAGGATAAGGTACTAGAAGACCTGAAACTTAAAATGTGGCTACTGCAAGAGAAAGAAAAGATCATTGAAAGTACTGAAGAGTCAGAGAATACTGACAACAGCCAGAAACGCAGTAGAAAAATATATTAAAAGTTAAGAGAAACAAAGAAATGGTGACTTGAAGACATTAATGTCTGAATAAGGACTTCCTAAAGACTGCAGCTCTTATCTGAAATTGCCAGACAAAAGGTAAAACAGAGTCAAAAGCATATGAAAGCTTGCTGCCTCAAATGCTGCCAGTTCCAATAACTCATGATTCCTGAACTATACAATCACAAGAATATGTGCAACTATTGCACTAGAGCTGTGTGATTAATCACATAAAAGAATCTACAACCGCAACTGCAGCTCTCATTTAAAAGTTTATATTATAAATTTTAGGAAATAAGCAGTTCCAAAGGTTTAATTCCTAAATCCACGGCAGCAAGTCAAAGGAGATTTGGCGGCTTAGCAACTTTTACAAATATGGAATTATATTTTAGTCATTTACACACATTACTTGTCACAAGGGGTGTAATAATCATAAGGTTGGCTTTCTGTGTCTGTGGAAGTTTTTCTCATGGCCAATATACCTCCTAAAGCAAAAGCCGTGGAATATATAGCTATTGCAGAGTATGAGAATCCACTGCTTATTGAACATTATGTGAATTTTAACAAACAATACCTTTTTGCAAAATAGCTGATAAGTGCTCTCCTAGTAGCTGCTTCTCCACACACGCAATCAGTGGTTTCCTAAATTAGGCAAGAAAAGCATATTAGAAACATTAGAGGATAATTTATATTCTAATACAAAAAAAACCCCAACAATTTTCCACTTAGAGAGGCTACAAATTAAAACAAAAATGTCACATATAAGACAAGAAAGACAACAATACACCATATAATTATATTAAAAAATTCTGCTTTGAACACCAAAAAAAAGTCCTTACACAGTAGAAGAGAGAAAGTTAGACAGCAGAAATTAATACAAAAGCATTACTGGAAAAAAGTTATACTGACTTTTGGGAACAAAGAAACAAACAAATAAAACAACAACACAAAAAACCTCTAAGGGTTTGAACTCCAAACCAACATAATATACACTGGTGATGTTTAAAACTCAGTCTAATTGTTTTATCTACCTACACAAGCATAAATTGAGCTAGAACCATACAACTCAAATCTGCAAAATATTTTAAATTTGTCCTTGAATATTCCATACTTTTTACTGTTAATTATTTGTTTGATACCTTCACTTTACTCAGGACTGAAAAATAATATCAAGTTTTCCTTTACATCTTTAATGAAAGAAATGCCTGAAGTGCAAAGGGATAATTAATTTCAACATTTAAATTTCTACCAGTGCTTACAATGTAACAATGTAAGACCAACCATTTATTTCCAAGTTACCTTTCATAAAACTGGTTCTCAGAGCCTTAGTTGAGATTTACTATAAAAGGGGTGCTCAACTTGAATTTATGGAAGCCTTTTACAGAGCAGCATACACTTGTGCTAAAACACAAGTGTACCTTCACTAAAACACTGTCTTTCCTGAAAGAGCCCATCAATGACATGCCTAACTTTCCATACAATACACCAGTTTAGGCCCTTCATCTCAAAAAGATCAGATTAGAATTTGGAAAGATTCAGAGATGGGAACAGGGATGTTCCAAGTATGCAACAGCAGCTACAAGGGAGACAAACTCAAGACTTTTTTCTGGAAAAGAGATGACTGAGCTGGGACAGAGTGCATTGACAGGCAGAAACAAAGTGGAAAGGAACTGACTGATCACTTTTCTTTCCAGTGCAAGAACTGGGTTCACTAGTGATGGTGCTGAGAACCAGACTTGCATAAAAGGAGGGAACTGATCATATGGTGGCTGGTGCATCAGTAGAACACTGTGCCAAAGACCAGACAGAAATGTTTATGTGAATCCCCATGAGACAGTGGAAGTATTTCAAAGAAACACAAACAGACAAACCACATCAGTTTCAGAAAATACTCTGAGATGAAAACAGGCAGATACTAGGAGAGCATCAGGGCATCGCATAGACTTTCTGAATTCTTTCCCTTCAGTGGTGATAAATGACCAGGAAATACTGTTTAGACAAACTCTCAGTATTAACACACAGCCATTTTTATGGTCATTTTCGCATTCCCTGGCATTTCCAACTACTCCTATCTGCAGCTGTTGATTGTCTCCAATAGCAGAAGGAGTCAGGCTTGTGTGAAATACCATCCTTCACCCTGGAAGAACTATTCTATGTACAGGGTTAAAAAGGACAATTCATCTGCTTGAGGCCAAGAAGCAGAGCACTGTATCCTCAAGCAGACAAAAGGAGTATTTTATTTATATTGACTCCTAGCTAAGGAATTAACCTAAAGATACCTTTGCTGTGGCCTCAAAGTCATCTAGCTTGGTCATCTACTAACTGACAAGGAAACATGCTTATTCTGGTCAGCTCTCCAGAAAGGTATGTACCGATGGGCTGAAAGAATCCTTCTGTGGGCTGCAATAACACACCCTCCGTGTGTTGTTTGAAGTATTTGGAATGATGTTTCCCATTACAATTTTGCCCTGGAAGTATTATTTCCATCTCAAGATCAAATCCAGTTATTAAATTTAACATAATTTCTGCTGTTGTCATGCACACATACACCAACAACATGACCCCAGGAAAACTCAAGGGCGCTAATTTTAAGAACTGCTGTTTCTTAATACAAGGAAAGTAAATTAAGTGTGGAACCTTCAAAAAGTAGGTTTCTAAGCCCTTTAACTAAGGACGAGATTCAAAGCAAGAACTTGATGTCTATCTAGACTGAAAATATAATGTACTGATCTATTTTTTAACCAAATCAATAAATAAATATATATATTTGATTTAATTTTATATACAGAAATAGTTCCATGTATTTCAATATAAGTGATTTTGTAAGAAAAAGCTAGTCATTCTGCAATCAGCATCTACAGGAAGATTCAAGTTTAAATATGTACCATGACACAATGCATGTGTGTGTGAGTATATATATATAGCACCTGAAGAGAACAGTATGTTAAAAAGATAATTTTTATTAATTTTTCCTTTACACACCCAATGGAATGCCAGTGTATCATCCAGAAGACTAAAAGATAAAATAAAATGTTATGTTCTTAATAAAAAATAAGCTAGAGGTTACTGCAGGACAAAGTATATATGGATTTAAATAGTGTGTCAGTGAGTCTGCAATACTTCCCGAAGGCACAATTTAACCCAACAAAACACAAACAATTACTCAAAACCTGACTAAAAAAAAAGGACAAGCTATCCCACACAGTACATTGGCAGCAACTGCACCAAAACTGACCTACTGCTAAATTCACATCCTGAACTGCTCATGAGTGATGTTCATGTTGTCCTTGTCCTTTCAGGGTTTGTTTAGGTTTTCCTGTGGTCTTTTGTTGTTTGGTTGTTTTTTTGCTTGTTTGGTTGGGCTTTTTTTCTAATGAGTCTCTTTCCCTCAAGGGATTTGTGGTTAAAGTTGTTACCACTACATGAATGGCTAAGATCAGATTTTATTTTGATAATGCAAATTTGAGATCTTACATAATGTTTTGTTAACTGCAGTATATAGGATTTGTATTTCTGGACAAGTTTCTCCCTTCTTACTGAAGGTATATTTTTATTTTAGAGAAGTAATTTTTGGTAAAAATGAAATCTTTAAAAATCCAAGGTGTATCACAAGCACCATCAATGGGATAGTATCTGCATGATAATACAGAAATAATCGTTGTGTCTCTAAAACCATGGATAATCATACTGAATTATGAAGGACGCTTGACTTACACTAAAAAGGGCAAAATTTGTACTCACTGTGTGCTGTGGTCTAAATATGTTATGACTCTGTCTCCTTCTTCTTCCAAACGTTTATTAACATGGTGAAGATATTCTGGGACCTAGGAAGACAGGAGAATGACAAGTTCAGCTACAAGTTCAGGTATGAAAGGCAGATAACCTTGTTCAATGACAATTATTTTAAACTACACATTTAAAGAGAATATGAATTTGAAAGGACTATTCCACCAGAATGCTGTTATATACTACATAATCTGTATTTTTATTAATCAATGTTACTTAACATTAAACATATTATAACCGCACCTGACAGAGAGGAAGAGAAAAACAAATCTGAGAATTTTTCAAAGTTGATTTTTACTTAAAACTCTTCTGAGCTAAGCTAGCCCATAAAGTATCATGGAGCAGATTTTCAGTTGGTGTGAGCCATAGAGTTCTATTATTTCAATGGCATTTTCTCCAGTAGAGCATATATTTCTATGAAGAGTTCAGACATTTAGAACATATCACGACACAGGTGAGTGCATGTACGTGTGCGTATAGATACGTATGTGTGCACGTTATGTGTGTATGCATAAGTATGTACATGTATATAGTGTGTACATTAGGGTCTCACTCCTTTTGTGTCTTCCCACAGCTTTCCCCTAGATGTACAAAAGTAGGTTTCAAGACCTGTGTTAAAGCATTTCACCTCAGGTCCCACAGGAACACTAGGGAATGAGGTGAATGGGGCAAGATAAGACACAGGGATTCACCTCAGTGCAATGAAAACAGGTGTTTACAAAATGTTTGTAGTGACTCTGTGCGAAAATGGAATTAATAAACATAGTCTTCAGTATTTTAGACCACTATGAAATATACACATTTTCGGATACCCACATTTGCAGGCTGCCCACCACAGGACACAATTTTATCTCAAGAGGACAGAAACAAAAATTTATTACGTTTATTTAACTAATTAGAAACAAAACAGCAAAATAAATACAACAGAACAGCAAAACCAGAAATTCTTTACTTTGATATTAATCACACAGTAAAATGATGCCAGTGGATATTTTACAGCTCTTGAGCAAAAATAATATTGATGGCACACCTTTATGTGGAAATGACTTTCTGGTAGTGTGACTTCAGCTACAGAAATGTCACTGGCTTACTCCACACTTCATTATTATACATCAAGTACCACGGCAATCTGAAGCCTGCTATTCCCTTTGATACGATCCTGTGGTCCACATCAACACGTGTGCCAGTAAATTTCACTGAACATTCAGAGAACACGGCACTACCAGAAGCTCTCATATAATCCCACAGCTGAGAAAATTAACATAAAGGCAATCATCTACGGCATGCCCCTACCTCTCTTTCTTGCATTAATCTTTGGCCTTCTGCAGCATATAAACAATTTGTCTCTTCCAGAAACCTCTGTTCAAATGATTCCTTGTAAACCTGTTCAAGAAATTAATTTAGTTACTTACATTAAGCTCCCAGTAATGGTACTATATTTTGTTTGTCAGGTATAGAGGGCAAGTAAAATCTCACGAATGCACATCCCCATGAGAGTGTCAGAGTAACACTACATTAACACAGAAGTTCTGTTTGCCTATGGGTTTTAGCAAGACTGAGATCAGAGCTGACTTTCCAGGGCAGCAATGGCACATTCCAGTCATTAGTACTCAAATAGTCTAAATTGACAGGCTTCTGTTTAAGGCACACAGCCCAGCACCAGTACCCAACATCAGAGGACAGCAATAACATCCCATCAACCTGAGCTCAAAACAACCACTGATATTCTTGTGGGGAAAAAAAATACTTCCAACTAGTGAAACACTGGCACAAAATAGGTAATTCTCATCAGTAAAATAATAATACACTCACTTAGACATCTTCGCATCTGCCAGATTTCTCTCAGTTGTTCAGGAAAAATGAATTATACCAAATAAGGTGAACTCTTTTTCTCCAGGGAACGAATAAAGTGTGTAAAAAAGGGCACCAACAACAATCACAGACATTAAAATTTTTTTTCATAATGATTAACAGTTTATTACAGAAAGGAAGTAAGTTAGAAAGGACATCAATAAAAAAATTTAAAACAGTCTGAAGGTAGCTGGGGAATAATAAGTAAACAGAGGGACAGTGGAAAGAAAAGAGAAAGATTCCTTGAGTGTCATAGAAGAATAGAAGAAAATATTTCTTCCAAAACATAATGCTGAACTGTATAACTCATAACATTCTGATCACCTTTTTTTCTCTTAAGGACTTCCAATGGAAGGTTCCCTGCACATGGAAGGGGGGTTGGAGCTAGATGATCCTTAAATCTCCTCTCAATCCACACTGTTCTATCATTCTATAACTTTTAAAAGCTTGATTTTTTTTTTCAGTTCAAACTTAAATATGAAACTTCTGGTTTGACAAGAATTCAGAACATGACAGTTCACTAATTCAGCATCACAAGTAGACATCAACTAATTGTTTCAGTATCCTCTTTACACTACCTCCATGCTCAACAGAATCAAATACTATACTTCTTTCTTACCTTCCTCTCCATCAGAAAAACTGAAAAAACATTAACAACAGTATATGCATATACGCATAAAACACATCTAAAGCTCTATAACAGGAAACAGCTATAGAGTAGGATTTATGCAAAAAGGAACCAACTTCCAGCAGCTGGGCCTCAACTGTATAACTGCCTAAAAGTCAGGAATGAGTTGGAGATGAGTTATTTTAAATTGAAATGTAAGATTTCCTTAAGTAATCTTTCTTTGGGAGCTAACTTCTGTTGAAAGAGGGAGAAGCAAAGATCCTGGCATATAATTACAGGTTTACAATCATATCTCTATCATAGCAACAGCTATTATAAAAGGATAGATTTGACTATCTCAGTTTCCCTAGAGAAAGAAAAGAAAAACTACACTTTTGAGTCAATGAAGTATAATGCAGACTTAAATTCTACAAGGACACAATAAGGGGATGTGTATCTTTAGTTAGCAGACTACTTTGCTAAACAATAATAAACATTAAAAAGTCAACTCATAAAGCAGTGATACAGTTAGAGAGTTACATGATCTGAAAAATCACTGACAGAAGTTTGCCTTTTCTCTTGAAGGGGATAATTAGTTACTAATTTTCCTGGTATAATAAAGAAAGCTACAGGGTAAAGTCAAGAGGATTAACACGAAAGGCAGAAAAATTGGTAAGCTGCCTAACCAAAAAGTACTGTTTTATGCAGTCTTCCTCTTCAAATTCTTTTTTAACCTTCAGCCAGTTTCATAACTCTGTGTGTCACTTGGAGCATCCTCAACAGTTTTTAAGAGTGAAAGACAGCTCCTAAGCTTCACTGCACATCACACAAGGCTGCAACATCAAGGACAACCCATGCTGAAGCCAGAAGCACGGCATTCCTCAGTCTCCTTGGTTACTTAGTATCTCTGCTCATGGAAAGTTCCAGTAAGTTACAGCTTGACATGATCTGTTTGAGAACCTTGGCCTCAACTTGGCATCCCATTCTACCCTTGGCATTTCTGCTGAGAAGTTGCCAATATCGCCATGTTTTTGTGATACAGACCCAAGATCTGGGCTCCAATAAAGTGACACCTTTTTACAGTGACTTTCTGTTCCTATATTTACTTTCACTGGGACCAGACAATGAGTGATTAAGACAGACAAAATACTGCACATACTAAAAGACTTGCAAATTATTAAGATCTGCAGGCTGTTATCTCAGCTAAGGAAAACAGAGTGGTCTCATTTAAAAACAGAGAATAAAAGATTGTATGTCACCTAAAGAAGAGGAAGTCCTATCAATCCAATAGCTACATTGTGAAGCGTATTTACAGAATAATTTTTGTGCAAAACATGAATTAGAAGAGTCAAACTGTGTTTCTAAACACAGGCACTATTAGTGAATGCTGCTGTACTCACCTGCAGATCAGACAGCATGCTCAACAAACTCCGCAACAAACTCCTGTCCACAGCTTCACCACTTCTTTCTCGTTCAATCAGCAGGAGAATTCCATCAATAGTCTTGGTCTGAACTTGCTTGTCACTAATGATGTGGTTTCTAAATAACTCTAGCCCCATATCCCTGTGTGAGTATTAAAAATTAGGAAGTCATACAGTTGATTCTCTTGAAAAATCCCTACCTCAGTCTGAGAAAAATAAACACATATAAAATATATATAGTATATGTATATCATGCAGAAAGAGACAATATTAATGGTGTGTATATTCTTTTTGACACTGTCCACTAACAAAACTATAACAAGAATTATCATAAAAATACCAGGTCACATGCTACCAGATGCATACACTTCAGCTGAGAACTGTGGCCAGCCTGTGCATCTTTCACATAATGGACTATAACTTCATCTGTTAAAAAAAAAAATAAATCTGAACATAGACCTTAATATAAGATTCCCCAGATCAGTCAATCTCTCTGTAATTTATATGATTTTTAAAAAGCATGAATTCTTTTTATGTCTAGGATCTGATCACCTCTATCAGATTCTTGTTTCATTCCAAGATGATAAGGAATGGTGCCTCTATGCTATGAAGCAGCCAATTATTAAATATTGGCCACGGAAAATTGAGGAATCTTAGATAAAACTTGTTACCTCCAGTTTCTTCACATGTATCAGGATTCAATAAAAGGAATTTCCCGGTATGAGAACAGACCTCTTGAACACCATATAGTAAAAGGAAGCCTAGCATGAAGAGCTGGAGGACAACTACTGCAGAGGTTGGAAAGAAACGTCCACTGGACAAGCAAGAGATGGGAGAAAGATGCCAAGCTCTTCACATAGCCTGAGGAACTCATAAAAGCCCAGATCAGTCTGGCAGGGAAAAGTTAAGCTTTTACTTCAGTACTTCATCCTTTTTTTTTTTTTTCCTTTAGAGGAAGTAACAATATCAGAAATTTTTGGCATAGCCTGGGTTTGTTTGCTGGGCAATGATATAAAATGCCCTCAGGAGAGATGCTTAAAAACAGAATGCCCAAAGATTCAGCTGTGGTGGGCTGAAAGTACAAAAGCATCATCTCAATGCTCTGAGACACAGGTCTCAACTCTCAAGAGGCCAGTGCAGGAAAGATAATCTGAACTTTGTGACTGTATCTGACTTACTTAAAAAAAAACAGAACAAGAAGTTGAATGTTGAATTTTGTCAACACCAGGAGCACCTAAAGTGATGCTGGGCCAGTGCTAAGGTGCAGAGGTAGCAGTCAAGAGGAGGCTGTGACAACTACCGCTAAACATGCCTTGACTTCTATGTTCACAGACCTTCTTTTATCCTCACTTTACAAAGAATATTCCTGGGGAAGGAGAAATGATACATGTGTACATGCTGACACATTTATTTCCACAAACTGACATTTTAAATTTAAATTTTAAAGATCTATTAAACAGATCAAACATAATGTGAAAAATTTATTTTCAATCTTTGCAAATATTATAGCATGTCCACACTCTAAAGATTTGAGAAATACTTACATGGATACCTACCATATGGAAGGAAGCATTGAATTTTGAAGCACATAGGTGCGATCCAAAAATAAGAAAATGCTTCTGATCATGATCTGAAAATATATGAAGAAAATGTTTTTTTCTTCACCACCATGTGATATTTTAAATTATGAAACAAATCCTAAAAAAGCTCGATCACATAGACATGCACGTTAATTACTGATGTAGGTATTTTCAACTCTTACAGTGACTGGTACAGCCACTGGTATGCAATTTATTGAAATTAATACTAACTGGTACTGCCAAGTACATTCAAGACAGTTTTCAAATTCATAACCATTCACTGAACATTTTTATTAACCTGCTAGGAGTTTTATACCATTGATACATAAGCTATTCAAACAGTACCACCAAGACAGTCAGTAAACATCCTAAATGAGCACACTGCCATGGTTTTTGCTTTAGAATTTTGAAAAAGGCAGCTTTATGCAGGAAGAATAATAAGCTGTGCAACAGATATTTTAATGATAAAAGTTAGCTGCCAAAATTCATGAGAAAAACAGAAATACATTAAATCTAACAGGTGAAAAAAAGTATAAAAATAAATTCACATTTTTATTTTAAGAAGTAGGGGAAGAAGGTGGTTTAGCTTATCACTCTTGCACATTCAAAATCCATTTTTAACTTTACTCATAAAACAGCTGCCCAGCTCTCAGTTTAGCATTAGTATAGCTCAGGGTGTCAGTAACTAACTCACCCCCAGGCCAGATACAGAGACTTCTATTCCCAGCTGTCCACCTACTCCTTCCCTAAAAGATTTCATTGCTTCTGAAGCAACTATCAAATTGACATAGCTTTTGGCCAAGAATATTAAAGTAAAACAGCAGTAAGCCTAATTTTTTTCTTAAATATCACAAGTGCTGATGCAGCACATGGACAAGAAAGTTACTTGCTACATGTTGTTGCTGTAAGGAAAACAGAAAAAAAAAAAAAGAATGCTCACAAGTAAAGTCGACAGCATTCACAGTAAAAGCCTTCTGTAAAACACAGGCTCAGTTTAATCCCATTTTCAAGGCAATAAACTTCAACTCTGTTTTCATTAGATTATTGAGTTTGTTTCGAATAATTTCCCTAACTCTACATTTTTTTATTCAGATAAAAATCACACATCTCTGCCCATCCCTCAGAGCAAAGCAGAGAGACGTGGATTTGAGGAATGAAAACAGAAATTCAACCATTTGGGGCATTTGTAGCCAAAGCCAATGCAATAAAAACTCATTGAACACTGCTTGTTGGGAATCATAATGGTGCCTTCTTAAAAGCACAATTCTCATGGAGTATGTTTGAGAGAGGATTTTTTACTGTAACAAAGATCATTGTGGAGGTAGAAGACAAGAAAGGCAGAAAGAAAGCAAGTTTCAGTTCTTTAATCTTCCTGTTTCTTAGCTCTATAGTCAGGATAATCATCTCCACTTTGAAAAATAAAAAAGTCACAAATTAACCTAGTTTTTGAAGCTAACTAAAAGCTAAGATTGTGGATTCTCCAATTACTCAAAATTATAAACTGCAGACAATTTCAGCATTGCCTGGTTAATTTTTCTTTCCACACATAGAAAAAAAGGTGTCAATGTATTTCTAAATTATATTCCAACTTCATATGAAGCCTGTAGAAGTCAGAGGTTAGCACAACAGAACCTAAGTTTCAACAACAAAACCGCCATCAGTTAGCAAGGGGGAAAGAGAAAATCAATGCTGAAACTTAGAGGAGGTGCAGCACGGTCAAAAGTCAAAACTATGACAAACTCAGTTTTGCCAGATTTTGCACCTCAAGGACATGCATTCTGAACAAACATTCAACTTACCATTTGTCTGCAATGATCTTGCCAACATTTATTTATCTTCTTCAAAAATAAAAGACTATCCAGAGAATCTGTACAGCATCCATTAAGGAAAACTAGTTTGCCAGTATGTTTTGAGGCCAGGCCCTGGAGATGATCTTTGCCAGCCATTATGCACAGCTGCTCCACGGATAGTCCAATGTTACTGTGCCTGCTGGAGATAAACCATTAATTGCAGAGCTTCTACCCAGCACAGGGGCTGGCAGTTCTCCAAAAGGCCTCCCTATGTTTTCAAGGAATAACACTCACAGCTCTTCAGTAATACCATCTAGTGGCTGTACTGTATAACCTGAATACAGATTTAAACAGAAATCCCACCAATGTCAAAAACAACCTTTCACCAATGGAGGTGAGAGGGATGGAAAGGTTATTTTGTTTGTCTAATGAGTTCACACTGTGCACAACAGGAGTGACCCTAATCTCTTAAAAGCAGTTACAGTTCTAAATAATCCTCAACAAATCCAAATACCACCCTTTTCATATACATCTCCAGGTCACCCGAAGTAATCTACAGACTTTTCTTCATTACACAACCAATCCAACCGTTATTTAGAAATAACAGAATTTTCATGTGTCATATGAGTAAATCTAAATGAGGCTTTACCTTCCTCTCCCACACACTATCATCTCCAACTCACTCTGGCCAAATCCGATTAATCTGATCTCATGTCCTTGGGATATAAAGTGGTATACCTGTAAAATACAGAACTCTCAACTCTCCAACCACCAGTTCTGTCAAGAGGGCAGGGCAGAAACAAGTTTTTAAAACATCATCTAAAGTCTGAAAAAGCATGGATACAAAAAATGGTTGACTGTACACTGCTTTAAAGCAGACTATAAGATTTGATTCTCAGAGATCAGGTTTGCCCAAGAGACTACTGTACTGACTAATGTCCTATATAGAAGCCAGACTCCCTAAATGGGACTGAAAAAAAAAGAAACCACGCAAAAACACATAACCCAAAACCATGTTAGTACTTCACTATGTAACAGGGAAAAAAAAAATTATATTCTTTATGACTGTAGGCACCTACCTGGGGAATGTAGTGAACTCAGAAACTGATAGTCACAATCCAAAGCACATTTAAAGCATTCACCTGGAAATAAGGTTCCTTTTGGGTCCTGGTCCATTGTTTCTTTCCTTTTATCCTATCATTTTCTGCTAATAAAATATATATAGAGACCTGGAAAACACTGCCAGCAGCCACAGTACTATAGCATCTGTTCAGTATGGCACTCTCCATCCAGCATCTGCTTGCTAAGGCACTTTCCAGGAATGTGGGGACAGCAAGGTACAGACTCTATCTACTGTCAAAAAAAGTCCAGCCCCAGGGCTATTACACAGAAGACAACTATCATATTAAAGCACCTTCTCAGCATGCAAAGCTCGACTGGATTCAGACAAGAGGCCTGGTGTCCACAGAAGATCTACAGGCACTTCCGTAACCCACTGAGACAGAAGCCCAGCAATGTGACTTCAGTAAACCACGGGAAAATTTGCCATAAAACTTCAGGTTTCTGTGCATCCTAAATGATCTCCTGAACTTAGAGCTCTCTCACAAGAACCTCCCGAGGTATACATACGATACCTGAAGGCTTGTTGAATGCCTTTGTGACACATCGCTGCTGACCACTAGTTATTACTGGTCAAACAGTTGCACTTTATGTTTGAGAATTCTTTTACTATTGTTGAAAAATCACTCTGGTGATTTTTTTAAGCTATTGCTACTGTAAGCACCTTCACTACTCACCTGCCACAGAAATTCATAACTGCTGTGAAATCTCATAGTGCCAGTGAAATTTTATATATATATATATTGCATTTCTATTAAAACAGTAAGTAAATTCTTATCAGCATGCTACTTATAGGTACACAAAAATTATTCACCCAGATGACTGAAGCTGCTTATGCCTGACTTGAAAATATGTAAGTGGTCAAAGAACCTCATTAACACATAGACAATTACCAGTGTAATTTTTACAAAATGATGTTTTAAAAAGTAATGATTTAAACTAATAATTGTAACCATTTCTGTGCATGACCAAAGGATATTCTCTAAACTGAAGGATTTGTGCTTTAACATGCTCTTCACAGACTTGTCGCAGCTGTTTGTACAGTGTAGCAGAGACTTTGTAAGAGCAGAGATTTTCAACAGCCTAAAAAACAAAACAAGATTATGAATGAGACCAAAAAAGAACTCAAATTTCTGTGTCTATGTAATTGAGGCTCAGGTAAGGGGAAAATCGGTATTATATGTTCAATGTGCACAAAACCAAAACACCAAAGTGAAATTCTGTAGAAAAATTAAGACTTCATGACTCCTTTCTGATTTTGGTCCCTTCTTACGCTGCTAGACTTTGTGTACAAACAAGGTCCACCATAAGAATCTAGGTCATATTTCAGATGTGTTGTTAAACATTACCAGAATTCTACCTCCTCCAATACTGCGCAGCAGCAGAACTCCTCCTATTAGGTCCATTTTGTGCATCCTTCAGTGCTGTGTTGTATTTTGGGGGGGAACACAATCATACGAAATACTTTAATTTCTTAGTAACTGTAAGGTAGACATTTTGGCCAGTATCTCTAAACACTAAATGAGTATAGATACTTTCCTGTCTCTTCATTAACTTATTTCTTTCCAAATTCCACTCACGATGAGGTACGTGAACTGAGGGGGAAAAATAATTTCAAAAAACACCAAACCAAAAAAACCCCAGTCCCAAAAAACCCCAACCCTAAACCCACATTAACCCTTATATAAAGACTCGATTTACTGGGAGCTGACGAGATTTAGTTGACTACTTATCCTAAGTGAAGACACTGATTCTTCCCAAAACCAAATGTTCTTGCGGTCACTGTTATTAATGGCAACAGCCTTTATGCTATGTGGCAACACTGCTACAGATTTAAAATAATATGTCACCTAGGCAACTAAAACTGACCCAAGAATGCTTTCCTTTGCTCCAGAGGATTTACAGTGTCACATTTTGTTGACAGATTTTTCAGTAACATCAATGAATTTGGACCAAGTTTCAGCATTTTTGCAGTGCTAGGCCTTTACTGATTTTTTTTCCTGAATTCTAGCTTTTTTTGGTGTGTCTTATTTCTTTGTATTCTGAACATAATGGTGCCTAATGCCAGCACATAATTCTTTGTGAAAGCATTACTAAATGTTCTTCTCTGTTTCAGTTTAAGATCACCCAAACACATGGGCTAGCAAGTGCATGAGCCAAGAGAAAGGTGAGGGGAAAAGCAGGGTTGCCCTGAATCACCCTAGTCTAGTAGAAAGTGCCCCTGCCCATGACAGGGCGGTTGTAACTTGATGATCTTTTAAGGTGCCTTCCAACCCCAACCATTTTATGATTCCTTAGGCAGCAGTGCTGGCTTAAAGTGTATTACTAATTGCAGCCATAGAACCTCGGTGCCACCTGTTCTTTTTTGGGTGGCATGAAATCAAGCCATTTCCTCTTTATTCACCATTTGTTTTACTCAGCTCTTCCTGGCTCTCTTTTTGAAGAAACTTGATTTGACTTTTATTGATCTTGCGCACATTTAATTTGGAAAAAAGCAACAGTAATAACCACATCTACAAAGATACCACAGATGACACTTTTAGTTTCTTCACCCAGGCAGATCTAGCAAAAGTTTTGTTTCAAAGGAACCTTTAAATAACTTGCTTGGAGCAGAGGCTTCTGTTTTAACATTTAGCATGCAAGTTATTGCTACTCCTATCGTTTTCTCTATAGATTCTAACATACCAAAGAGTTTGTCTTTCAAAACACAAAGTGAATCTGCCTCACAGAGCTCTCCCTGTGGGGTAATTCTAACCTACCTAATGTCATTTTATTTAAATGCACATAAAAATGGGTTTCTCAATTTTGTTACAACATTAAAGAAAACCAACAAAATTATCACACAGTGCCTACATTATGTTTTTCATCTGGTCTTAAACCAGGTCAGTAAAATGATACTTGCAACAAACAGTATTCACACGTAACTGTTTTGCAGATAGTTTCTTATGTTTCCTCACATAGCTGTTCCTATCCACCCATCCAAATAGAAGTCTGGTCAGGACTAATTTTGTTTTTCCTTTACTACTACACTGTCTAATCTATGTCCTCCAGAAAGGCAGTGCTGCCCCATTTCAGGTTATTTAGGACCTCACTGCAAAGGTAATTTTTTTTCCCATTATTTTTATCACTCATTCCTCATTTGGCAATTCTTTGAACTGCCCCACTTTCTCTATCCCACCAGGTAAAAGCTACTTCTATCAAAACCTGCGCAATCTACCACCAATCCCAGGCATCATTTCTATTTTAGTCACAAAAAATTGGCTGCCACCCTCCCCATTGCTCACTATGTCTCTGCCAAGCACCTTCATGCCTGATCCCATGGAGCCTCTAATGCCTGGAAATGAGTACCCTTTGGGCTTCCCACAAAGCTTCATAATTGTTCTTCAGTTTCTCCTTAGCCACTGAGCCAAATTAAATAAATAAATTAGAAAGTTCAAAGGCAGGCTGGTACACCAGCCCACTCACTCCATTGAACTCTAGCAGGCCTTGCACTTCCTCCAATAATGTTGGATAAAGAGTCAAAAAAAAAAAAAAAGGAAGAACCCTGTTAGTAAGAAGTGATGCACACTCTGTGCTCACCAACAGGCAGTTAAAACGATCTGTAAGTACAGATCAGGTTTCAAGTGGATGCTGCACCTCATCTTTTATTCCTCTGCCAGGAGAGTAAGTACCTGTCCATGCACAAGCACACTGACTGCCACCACCCATTGGGCAAAAATCTTGCTAATTTGCTGCATTACTGACTATTCGACAGGCCTTGCGCAGTTTTTTACAAATAAACAGGCAAAGAGAAAAAGCAAGGACAGTTCTCCCTTCACAGTTCATCTGAAATCTCTCACCTCCTCTTCTGCCAAACCTCAAGTCTGTACCCCAGCGATTTCATAGCCATATTACTATAATCTCATTTCTGAGCCTTGGAAAACAAGTTAGATAACGCTCAAAGCATCTGTGGGATTTTTTTTTTTTTTTAGCTAGGCATGAAAAAAGCAGGATTTTTGAAAGGCTGAGTTTAAAACGATAAAATGTATTATGCAAGTCAAACTCTGCAAACCTGCAAATATTAATAGATAAATGCATCACAGTAATTTTTTTCTATTTAAAGGGAATAAATTATATCAGATCAGTATACATGGACATAATCAGCCATTTTAGACCCACATATTATACACCCTAACAAATCAGAGACAGAAATACAGTTACAGTCAGTTCTCAAATCCAGCCTGATTTTCTTGAAGATGGGCCTAATATGAACTGCTGGCCTTCTCTCTCTCAAAGTCTGCACTTCGCAGACAACATCAAAACTATTTCAACTAAACATTCAGAAAATGTTAGGTGAGTGTAATAATGTCTTAAGTCCTGATCTGGGAAGTGCATCAACATCTGCAGACCAAACACCTGCACCCACAGAGCACTCATAACTAACTTATGCTATGTAGCGTAACTTAGTGCATCAGTAATTTTTTATAACGTGATCCCTGCGAAAAAAAAAACACTACTTCAGTTAAATACCTTAAGTACATACATTTAAAATTACAACTTAACTGATATATAAATTGAGAAAGTAGAAAGAAATGGCTCATGAGTATGTCTCTCTTTTACCCTTCCTAGTCTCTGCTCCATCAGTCCATTAGTTCCAGAAATACTTTTCCACCACTTGAATAACAAAACTAAGATCCTCACCGTTATGTAAATGTAACAGTGACATGAAACATGGGTAAACTGGCAGTTTGTTGCCTGCTCAATCGAGATTCTTTTTCAATTCCCCTAGAGGTACTGATGTTGAAGTGTAATGTTATTATCTAATAACAGCAAGCATTTCAACATTACTATTTACAAGAGATGATACCTCATCACCCAGTTGGAGGAACATGCCATTTTCAGCATGTTGAGTGGGCAGAGTTTTGAAGACACCAAGACAAATCTCAGCCCTGCCCAAGAATAGCTTACTGTGTCTCACAACATAAACTGTTTTTTCATGGGCCCAGATCCTGGTAACTCTCCAAGGAATTGATATACAAAACTGCAAACTGACTAGAAACAAGAGTGCCGAGCGAAGTGCTCAAAAAATATAATTACCTTTTAACAAATCAAAATACATTATGTTGAATGTGTGCTCTGTGAAAGTCTCAAAGAAGTTTATTTGCCTTCTGTTAAAGAAAGAAACTGAAACCCCACGTGCCTTACCTGGTAGAGCTCTTCGAGGTTGTATTTAATAGAAATGCTACTCTGTATGGCTCCCACTGCTTCGTGAAGTTTTTGCCAGGTGTCGTGAGTGTAATTATCTGGTAATTTGGGTCTTTCTGTGAAGTAAGACACAAGGAGTTGAACAGCAGCCACCCAAGAGGAGCCTGCAGCAGTGTCGCTCCCCCCGCTCCACCGAGTTCTGCCAAGCCACGCAGCGCTCGACCGTGTAACTCTGGCGCTGGCAGAGGGGTCACTGATTCCACCCGAGGCGTCCAACCCTCCGCACGATGCATTTGACCCTCGGGCCGCTGTGTTTGACGGCCGCGTTACTCTCCGCGAGGCGCCCCCCCAGCCTGGCTCCGGACAGCGGTGACACCAAGGTGTGTCCTTCTGCGCCCCCCGCACAGGGCACCGCTGCCCCGCGCACGGAGCCCACGCGTGCGGCCGGGAGCGCGGACACGGGCGCGGGGTCAGCCGGGGCAGGCGCCCTCGCCCCGATAAGGCGGGGCGCTGACAGCGGCGGGGCCCGCCGGCCGGGCCGCGGGGAAGGGAACCGTAAACAAAGGTCGGGCCGGGGCCGGGCGGCGGGGCCGACGCACCTGCCGGGGCAGAGGGCCCGGCCTGCCCCGTACCCACCTCTGAAGTTTTTGATCACGAGTTTCTTGGAGGAGGCGGTCGCGCCTCCGCCGCCTCCTCCTCCTGCCGCGGGGCGGGTGGCGGTGGCGGCCAGCGAGGCGGGCTTGGTGAGCCCATTCGTGTGCCCTACCAGGGCCGACAAGTGCGGCTTCTTCTGCGGTTCGTCCGCCATCTCCGCCCCGGGCGCCGTGTCCGGCCGGGGCAACGCGCTGGGCTGGGCCGGG
>VWZG01001035.1:0-36150 GCA_013396735.1 Grallaria varia | reverse complement strand
GGCTCTGCCCGCTGGGACCCGCCGAGAGGCGGCCGCAGCAGGACCCAAAGGGCAGCCGCGCATCCCGTCCAGCAGAGCCGCCAGCCCCGAGAGGCCGCCCCGCTCAGCGGCTCCCCCAGCCCAGCTCGGACAACCGAGTCCAGCCTACGCGGGCATGGAGCCTGTGCTTGTCTTACACGCCGCCCCGGCGTTACTGCCTTTGGGAGCGACCTCTGCAGGAGTTAATTGCTCGAGTCAACTTTTTCGACCCAAGTTCAGCGAGACGTCCTTCCCCCCGCAGCGCGATCCCCAGGAGCGCAGCCAGCGAGGAAGGACGGGCGGATGGCGCTCCAGCCCCCGCGCTCTACCGGGCAAGAGACTGGGGTCTGCTGTCAGTGGGTTCCTGTCCTACGGGGCTCACGGAGGGCACGGCACACCGCCTTTATTAGCCGAAAGTTCAACGCTAGCGGGGACCCGGCAGCCAACTTCGGCATCCTCACCCGCCCAGCTATAAATGCGCAGCGCGACGCAGCGCCCGCGGCTTACCGGGGACGCGTGCCCGTTGCCCCGCCCATCGCGTTTTCCCATTGGCTAAAGGGACGAAATCCCGCCCCCGGGCCCGCGGTGGGCGAGGCCAGGTGTGTCACGTGAGGCGCGCGGCGGGTGCCGGAAGCGCGGCGGGAGTTCCGGGCAGCGGCGCGCCGGGCGGAGGCAGCCGGGAGTGCTGCTGGAATGGCGCACATCACCATCAACCAGTACCTCCAGCAAGTAAGCGAGGGATTTTAGGATTTTTTTAAAAATTAAGTTGTGGGCGCTGTTTGAGTATGCGGGTGTAAATGCGTTGCTGTGAATACGTTGCCTCGTTTAAGAAATAGAATGGGTGATGTAGGGAAGGAATACACGCCGTCGGAGTGCCAAGGACGCATGCTGGGCATGCCGAAAGGAGCGGTGGTTCGTGATGTAGTGGAGAGGGAGGTGATTTATCCGTGAGGGCCGGCAGGGAGGGATGATGTGTGCCTGCGGGAGCAAGGGCAGCTCAGGAGGAATACAGGGATTTAAGGTCAGGAATGCAGAGGCAGTGTGTGTGGCAGGCAGGATGGAAAGGCGGGAGCAGAATCCCGGGGACACCGGCTGGACGGAATTGTCAGTGTCAGGCTTTCAGTGTCCGCTCTTGCTGGTTCTTTCGGGACCATTGTGTTCTCATCATTGTTAGCAAATAAAAATCTCTGCCAATTTCCGAAAGAGTTCAAGCAGTTGATTTTCCCTCTTTTGCTGCTATCTTCGTCTATGATTTTTTTTTTTCCCATTTGGTATGAACTTTCCATACAGGAAAAAGATGTCATTTTTTCATATTGGGACACAAAAATATGGCAAATAAAACACAAGCGGTGGGAAATGAACTCTTAAGAAGTAGTATATGAAACATTTCCACAACTAAAGAAATGTCCACCTTGATGTCACAATAAACTCTTCAGGCAGACTAATGTTTGCAAGGAGTTATCTTTAGCAGGAAGCAGATTTAAACAATTCTCCTACAAAATACAACGTTTAATAGGTTTCAGAATTATTCTATACTGTATCATGTATTGCCTTTGGAACAATATCTACACCTTAAGTCTGCCTGATTTCATTTTAAAGCATTACTCAAAGGTTGTGCCTTCACGTATATGTTTGATGCTCTAAGTCCAACTGGAATTTCAAAAAGCCTAATTGGGTCTGCCTCACAATTTTTGTTTTACAGTGTTAAACTCTTGTGTGTTGTATGGAGATAGTCTGGTTTGCTTGTATCCTACAAATAAGGGAAAAGCCCATAGTAGTGTTCACCCTGCCTTCTCTCTGAGGCCTTTTTGAAAAATGGGTGTATTGAAAATACAAAATTACTCAGTCAGTTGTAAATCTTTAAAAACTCACATTTGATTTGATGTTAGCGAGGATGAACAGTGGTAACAAGAAGGTAACTTCCACAGTTATGTAAATATGTTGGATGCTTGTTGCTGGATTATATTCTGTAATGAGACTATTTACTTCGTAGGTACAAGAAGCCATTGACAGCAGAGATGGACAATTTTGTGCAGAATTAGTATCATTTAAACATCCCCATGTAGCAAACCCGAGGCTACAGGTGAGAATCTGATTTTGACCTTTCTTTTGCTTTGCTTTCAGTTTTCCTAGCTTTCTATTTGGGTTCTTTTTCATTGGAGATAAACTTCATAGGCCAGAGCAGGATCCCCTTGTGGTTTTGGTTCTCTTTTCTTCTTACAAGGATATTATATATTTCTTTTTTTCTTTTTAAAATGTTATTTCCTGGGTGACTCTTTGTGTTCCACTTTGAATTGTTTTCTGAATAGGTACAGTCTCGAAAGCCTTTCTCACCAGGCTTGCATTAGTTATTAATGTGGGACTGTGGAAGTGACTATAAAGAAAAAAAGCAGTGGGAAGTAAGGGCCTGGTGTTAGTGCTCTGTGCATTTTGGGTGCTTTTGCTTGCCAATATTACAGAATGCACAGTAGCTAGATATAATTTTTAATATGACTTAGGGTACTGATAGTTGCATACTAGATGGTCACCAGAGGTCCCTAACAATTCTGTGATTCTGTGAAAAGTGCCGTGATGGAATATCCATATGATGTTCTGTTTCTGGTGCATTGGATGTTCCTTTAATGTTTTGTTGATTTATTCCATACTTAGCTTCCGTCTCCAGAGGAGAAGTGTCAACAAGTTTTGGAGCCACCATATGATGAAATGTTTGCAGCCCACTTAAGGTAAAGAGGGGCCTGGAATGTAAAGTCAATTGTGAGGCATCCAGCTGGGATGGGAAAGGACATCGTTAAGTTTACTTACCTGTTTTAAAGGGCTTACATCTGAAAACTTGGTATTTATTACTCTTATAAATAACCCTAGAAATGCAGGAAATGGACTTTCTCTTTCCTCTCCACATAAAGTTTGCTCTCTGTACCGGTCAGTCACTTGCATATAGCCTTTGGCACAGCTTTCTGTTTGCCTTGCTCTGTGCTTAGTAGCTACACAAGAATTTAAGTGAAATAAATAAGGGAAATAAACATTTTTTAAAAGGAATTTTAGTCATAAAAGTACTCTTAAGACAACTGTAGTACCCACATAATTCTGTGAGACTTTTAAAAAAAATCTACATTAGCACAGTCTTTTATGCTATTTCAACAGTCTTGGATTTTTTTTTTTAATCTAATTTTGGTGATGGTTTAGTAAGCATTACCATATTAAAACAAATCACCATTCATCTGTCCACTCAGACTTCTACAATTATCACGCTTAGTGCTCTGTTAAAATATGTGTAAAAATTTTATTAGGAGCATTTCTAATCATATTTCTATGTCTCTTAAATAAACTGTAAAACTTTATGCTTGTTAAGAAACCAAAAGAAATACTGAAATACTTTTTTTACGTATATTTTCTAATGCACTAGTGCTCCTTTTCTTTGACAGGTGTACTTATGCTGTTGGAAACCACGACTTCATAGAAGCATACAAATGCCAAACAGTTATTGTCCAATATCCTTTTCCATGAATCTTGTATATTGTTTTCAGGTTAACTGTCTTCTTGTAGAATAAGTTCTCCTTATGCCTTCTAAAAATCTAATAGAATGTGATTTGCTTCCAAATACACTTCAGCTGCTTAGGTTCCTAGGCAAGGAAATCCAGATACACTCTTCTTTCAACTTTTTGTGGGGCTAAGAAGAATTCTGCTACTTGGCTCTAAAATAGCAAATTAATCTCTCCCAGAGCATAGGAGACCCTCAAATCATTAATATACCTTAAAGTTTGAAATTGGCTAGGGGGAAAATAATGAGAGAGAAGCTTCTATCTTATCCCTGGCCAATGTTTCTTACTGCTGCTGCCACACATAGGAGTGCATGTCCGTGCTCATGTTCTTCCAAAATGCATCTTTGCATCCTGACTCCTCAACTACTTAATGCTTTTTGAGTTTCTAGGCTTTCATGTAGTAATATATGGTACCATTCAACTGCTGATTCTTAAATTTGTGCTTCATGTCATGGCATTTTAAATTCTCCTGAATACAATACATCTTTCCTGAGAGCATTTCAGTCACATAAAGAAGAAAATTGGTGAGTACATCATAAAAAGCTAGTATAAATTAGACTCAACTTTTCTATCTAATACTGTAGAAATTATGCCTATAGTTTTTATTTATTCTTTGTGATGCTTAAATCCAGTCTAATTGCTTTTGCTGCATGTTTTTTTTTACATTCAAAAGCGTGAAAACTAAACGTCTGAGCGTAATTATATAGAATGGTCCATAAGTAAACACATGAAGAGTTTGGTCAGAATGAGTTGGTATTTTATTAAAGTCATGGTAAAAAAACCTTCAGAAGTAAAAATTCTAGTGTAGAGTTTATGAAGTGCTGAGATCTTGAAGAACTTTCCTTTTAAAAAGTGCATCTGTCTTTATTTAAAGATTAACATATACTTTTCTGGTTTTATGACCAACCAACCAGCAAAAAAAAAAAAAAAAATTCCTTTTTTCTCATACTTTACTTACTGCATGATTTGCTCATACTAAGTATAGTGTGTTTTGCTTTTCCAGGGCCTTACCTATTATGTATGCTGTAGCACTTGATCTTCGAATTTTTGCTAATAATGTAAGTAGATCTAATTAACAACCTCATTGCTTTTATCTGTTTGATATTTCTACGATGGAAATTTTTTTTTACTGTTTGCACAGCCTAATTTTGCTCAGTTCTCTTTAACTCATTATTCAGGATATTGTTGACACACTAAATTCATCCGGTCCTATTGAAAAGTGAGGTTGCTCAGTATGGCCATCTCCCATTTGCAGCTTGAACTAGAGGAGTTTTGAGAACCTGCAGTTGCTTAGAACTTATGAGGAGATTGAGTACTTTCTTTTTTGAGTAGCATATGTCACAACTCACTATTTCCACGTTATCCTTGGGATTTGGTGAAAATCTTTATAAGCGTGCAGGTATCACAGACGACTGAGCTAATCTAACCATTCACCACATCTGAAGAGGAGTTTCTGCTCCTTTTCCCTTTTCTGGCTGCATGCCCTGCTTTTGATGCTCGTTGGTACCTTTCTGAGCCCATAAAACTGCTGACATGCAAATAATCCCCAAATTTATGTTATTTTTCTTGGGTTGGTGAATTGAAGTAGCTTGTGTGGGAATCTGTTGAGAGCTGCTAGGCCAAGGTAAGTGACAGAGTTGTGATTTGCTACTAGTCACTTTACCTGAAGAGGTAAAGCTAAAGTTCAAGTCAGGTTAGAGGTTGACAATATCCATTTTTTTCCAGTGTTCATCCCGTCAGCATTCTCTTTTGCTCTTACCACTCTTACCCACAAAACCACACCTGTGGCATACTTGCACAGAGAGTATTTTTTATGTGTGTCACTGCTCTGTAACAAGTGTCAATTCTCAGTCCCAATGAGATGAATTCTTGTATCTGAGGTGCATGAAAAAGGGAAATGTTGAATCAGTCATGCTGGAAGTATTTGGACTCTGTCTTCTAACTTAGTATATTCAAAGGATGTAAATTAAGAGAAACTTCTGCAGCAAAGGATGCATTTCCAATTCTTTCTTTACATTTCAGCTAGTGAGAATGCAAGCACTATAATAAAACCTTTTAGAAAGGAATATACCTACGTGCTATATTTTTTCTGTTGAAGGTCTGCATTAGTCAGTGCGTGGATCTTTCCCATGTCTTGACAACTGAATTATTTTTTTCCTCTTGCTGCTGTAACATAGGTTTTACATATCTTCTGGAAGTCTGAGGTCCCAGCAGTGTGTACTGCTACTGGAAAATGTTGAATATGTCTTAGAAATAAAATCTGGTCTTCTTGGCTGTGGAGAGAAACTGAATTATAAATGCTAAAACTCAAACTCCATAATATTTTCCCCACTCTTGGTCCTTGTAAACTTAAGTTGGACTGTTAATGCTCCAGTTCAGGTATTGAAGCTGAATTTAGGTTTCTGAGACCTGCATTAAGCCTGTGATGCAAAAGGTAATTGTGATCAGTACTATTTTCAAAGAACTGTCTTGCTGTGCATTAGGTTTGGTACATGGTCAGGAGCCCCTCCAAGTGTTTTCTTTATTCTGTGAGCTTGACTGCCTTTTAGATCTGGGAGATAGCAGGCATGCCAAATCTATTGCTATATTACTTTATAAAATGCTGCATTAAGGAACTGGACTGTTTGCAACCCAGCAGACCTGGATGTGGAATTACATATTGTTCCTTGCTGTGTAATGCTAGGCAGATCAACAGCTTGTGAAGAAAGGGAAGAGCAAAGTTGGTGACATGTTGGAAAAAGCAGCAGAACTGCTGATGAGCTGTTTTCGAGTCTGTGCCAGTGACACGTAAGTGAAAGATCCTCTATAGAACTTGCACTATTAAATCGTTTAGAGCTTCATGGACTTGACTTTAGAATTTCCCACTTACTAAGGCCGTATATGGTTAAGAATGAAGTCTTCTGAGTCTTGTTTCCTGTAATATTTCATCTGTTCTCTCTCGACTGTTAACTACAGATGGAGAGCCCTTGCTTCAGGTTTAACATTCCCAGCAGATATTGTTCAGAAGGACTGATTATGTCCCTGTTTCTCAGGAAAAGTGATTAATGTTTTTGTGCCCTGTTCAGTTGCAAAGTTTGCTCCGTCAGGATTGGATGGAAAAGAGGTGACTCTTTGGTTTTAGTCTTAGTAGTTTTAACACTTCTGAAGTGGTAAAATGTTTTTTTTTTCTAATCTTTCTCTCACCTCAGATATTGTAAGTCACGACTGTGCTAATGTATGTGTTACCTGCAGACTGGAGTGAGGGCTCTGATGCAGATGAATAATATTTTGCATGACATCTTTTCATTATGTTGAGAAAAAAACGCAGCAGAGCTGTTTATATGGGAACACATGTTCTGTTTTGACAGTGCTGGTATGGTTTAAGACATAAGGAGTTTAAGGATTTTGGCCTTGTCATTTCTTTTCAGACACCTATGTTTACACTAAAAATATATAAAATATCTATGAAGTGAATTTACTGTATAGACAAAATAATTATATTCGTACAAAGTTCTGTACTAGTAGGTTTTTTTCTTTTTGCTTATGACAGTCGAGCAGGCATTGAAGACTCCAAAAAGTGGGGCATGTTGTTTCTCGTCAATCAGCTTTTTAAAATTTATTTTAAGGTAGGGTTCAAGTCTGGTAAGCTGTGTTCTGTATTTCATGTTCTAAGTCAAACCCACCCTTTTTTATATGATGCTGTTTATCTGCACTGTCAAAGTAAAATGCAATTTTTTTTCAACAGATCAACAAGCTCCATCTATGTAAGCCCTTAATTAGAGCAATTGACAGCTCAAATCTGAAGGATGAATACAGTATGGCACAGCGAGTTACATACAAATATTATGTTGGACGCAAAGCCATGTTTGACAGTGACTTTAAGCAAGGTACTGTGTGCCACTAAGACATTGAAAGTCTTGCTGCTTGGTGTGAATCGATGTTGTGTGTGACTCAAAACATGAGTAGGAGATGCGGTTGTGTTTGCATTGATCAAAGGAAAGTCATGCTGCAAGGTCCAAGGCCCCCAGGCTGACTCAGAACAGATATGAGATTACATGATACTTCTAATTGTAGTATATGTCCAGTTTTAAAATATTTGTGTCAGTGAGGTTCCCTGTAGTCTTATGCATTACATGTGTGCGTTACAAAATGTATGAGCACCCAAAAGAATAGGTTTGTAAAAGGTTTCACAAAGGAGGCTTTGTGACTGTGTCCTTTTCAAGTTGCTGTATGCCATGTAGGAAATCTTCAGCAAACAGTAATGTAGAGTTAGTTTCTTGGTGCATTGATTTTGGAAGATGCAGAAACTGCATTTCCCAGATTTCTAATAGATTTCACTGTTGGAAATGCTTCTAGAGCTTAGGTGTACAACTTCATCACTAACTAAATTTCATAACCAAAGTCTATTGTAGAGTCAGTTCTGCTACTCTTAACAGTGTCTTCTGCCTCTCAGCCTTATTGTTTTTATCTGTTGGAAACTGCTGAGAGATTTTCATGTTGTTATGCTGTGTTATGCTGGTGTGTTTCTGCAGCTCAGCGGATGTGTATATTGCATGCAGCTTTCATCAACCGAAGAACTAAATTTGAATTTAGAAAATAGAATGCTGTATCATAAATGCTTCTTGAGAACCTCCACTCCTGTAATAGGAGTACAATAATATTCCTGAAATGAGCTGAAAATTCCAGTATTACTTGTAATTGTTATGTCTGACATCTAGACCTTGGCAAGTTTACTTTGACTTTCTGAAGGAGAACTTACTGTTCTTGTAGAGCTTTGTATTTTATGTGACTCTTCAATTTTTCTTAATGTATTTTGATTGGTGTGATAATTTTTATATACTTTCAAATGTTGTGTTCAAGCTAGAGGTGGACAGTGAGCACTGAATTTGGGTTACAGTTTTAATCCACTTTTGTTGTTGACTCATTGGTGCTTTCATTTGTGTCTGCAGCTGAAGAGTATCTGTCATTTGCCTTTGAGCACTGTCACCGATCAAGCCAGAAGAATAAAAGAATGATTTTGATCTACCTGCTGCCTGTAAAAATGTTGCTGGTGAGTAGATAGTACTCTTCTAAATAAGGGGAGGGGGGGTCATGTACACAGATAATAACACTGATGTTCAGTATTGTTCTTGGTTTCCTGGGAATTCAGAGGCTGTGTTTTATCCCTGTGAGCACCAGCATATGCACACTTTGTTGAGGACAAAAAATGTTGAGTTCTCACCTACAGCAAACAGGAAAGGAGAAATGGGAGGGGAAACACAACCAACCAAACAAATCCCTCCTCGCCCCCCCCAGACAAAACCAACCTGGCCCTCCTTTCCCCCTACCTTCCTCCCACCTCTCCTGAAGGTGCAATCTGGTGTTATATCTGTAATAAAGATGTCTTTGAGTTCTTTGGAGAAGTTCTGTCATGTAGCAGTGTGCCTTTCTAGTGATTAACTGCACAGACAAGCCAGGGAATGTGTGGATTCAGTAGAACAGATTCATCTGCTTCTTTGACCTGGTGGAGGGAAGGAGGATGTGCAAACAGGTGACTGAGAACTGTTGAAAAGGGTTTGCCACAGCCTGTCTTTGGGTTTTCTATTTACACCTTGTATAATTGCCCATTCGAGGCATGTCAGTAGGGTCACTGGTTTTGAAAAAATCAGTGAAGACTGGTTAGTTTTTGATCATTTTATATATCTGTTAAAACAATGAGACACATCCGTTTCTTGTTCCTGTCCTTTCCCATGTGCTGTGTTAGTATTTGTGTATCCCTGAATTAGTGGGATTATGCTAACAATTAATTCAGTATAACTGAGGGCACAAGAACTAGTCTTCAGAGTTTCCTGTTCCCAGTCCTGTTACAAAAGTTACCCATGGAGAATTGTTATCACCTGCCTCTGCTGAGTTGCCATCTTCCACCTTTGCCACAACCTATTTGTGACCACTCTCCCTGTTCCATTCAATGCTCCCTTTCCAGTCCCTTGCTGTGTCCAGTGGAAAAAGGGGAAGCATAGTGGGTATGATAATTGGCTTCTGTTTTCCTTTTTTTATTTATTGACTTTCCTATCGGTTGCTTTCCGATCAATCAGTGGTAGGGTTGATAAAGGAAAACTAACAGTCTTCCTAAAAACTTTGTCCTGGTCCTGACTGGATGCCTTAAACTGGTGGGTTTGTTAGTGCCTAGAATGACTGTAGCTTTTCTGGAGCAGTTCTAGTGTACAAGAGGCACTAAAGAAACTAGATAAAGGTAATTGCTTTTACAGTTACGTGTTTTAAATCAGAGCCCAAACATTAACACTAACCTTAAACTGTACTAAAATAGCTTGGATGTTCGGTTTTTTTTATGCCTAGCAGCTCTCAGTAAACATGCAGCTGAGTTCTGCTCTCAGCTAATCCTCCATCCAGGAAAGGAGTTACCAACAGCATAGCATGATGTAACTAAATTTAAAGTCTGACCAAGTCAATGTGCAATGTGATCTTTGTTGTGCAGGGGGAAAAAAAATTATTTTTGATAGTTCAGTCTTACTTGATTTAGCAATGAGAATTTTGTTTCTTTAATCTCTCTTTTTTTGGGGAGGAGGGGGAGGGTGTTGGTGGTGGTGGTTGTTTTTTGAGAGGACATTTTTATTTCATTTTTAATATTTATTTTATTTTTGAGAGGACATTTTTATCTGTACCCTGGTACAGACTGAGCTAGCATTTGACAGTGCTGAAGCACTACTTGTATTCCCTTGGAAATGCTTGGTATTCCCACGGTTCTTCTGTTTGTGGATTAGGTCATACAGTCATGACATAAAATTTGAATCTGCCTAGGTCTCATGGTACAGGATCTTGATTTTACTAATTTTATAGCTGTTCCCTAACATTAAGTATGAAGACTCCCTAAATCATGATAAATCCAGAGTTACTGTGAGTTGATCTACAAGATGTTTGACAAGAACAAGGAGGTTCTTACAAATACTTTTAGTCACTTCTTATTCTATAGCAAAAAAAAACAAAAAAAACCAAAAAAACATTTGTCTTTTAACAATTTTTTTATAGCTTACTAGATTCTATTTAAAATGCTTTTGACTTTACCCTGAAAAACTTGGAAACCATTTATTTTTCAGGGTCATATGCCAACAGTTCAGCTCTTAAAAAAGTATGACCTTATGCAGTTTGCTGAAGTAACCAAGTCTGTAAGGTATGATGCTTGTTTTGTTGCTTTGTTTTCAAAAAGTATTAAGTAAAAGGTGTTTTATCTGGGGTGGTCGAGGAAGGCAGGGGGTGCATATTCTTACCAAGTCACACAATTTCTTGTTTGGGTGAGGCCTTCTCATTTTTTAATTTTTTTCATCCCTACAGTGAAGGCAATCTTCTCCTACTGAATGATGCTCTGACAAAGCATGAGACTTTCTTTATTCGATGTGGAATCTTTCTTATCCTTGAGAAGCTGAAAATCATCACATACAGAAATCTCTTCAAGAAAGTGTAAGCATAACAAAACCTATGTTTTTGCAAAAGCGGGTTTACTATGGTTTTACCTGGGGCTGAGGTAGAAATGTATATGCTCCTTAGTTCTCTGAGAGAGCTGACTTTTTGTTGAAGTGAATTTATTGTAGAAAGGCCATTTTTCTAAGAACCTGAATTTTTAAGTGATTCTTTTTCAATAACACATTTTTGCTGTTGTTTCTTTCAGATACTTACTACTCAAAACCCATCAGCTATCTCTAGATGCCTTTCTGATTGCCCTGAAGTTCATGCAAGTAGAGGATGTTGATATTGATGAAGTCCAGTGCATTTTAGCTAACCTTATATATATGGTATGTGCTGATCAGTTCTTGTCTGATCCTTCCAGACATCAGGCACTAAAAAACACTGGACAGAGAATAAAAGTTTATTACAAAACCCACATCAGTAATCCCACGTTTTCTTGAGTAAAAAGGTTGATTCACTTGTGCTCAAAGTGAAATGTTTTCATTTGCCCTGAGGATTTTGTCTAGTTCCTGCCTTTTTTTTTCTTTTTTTTTTTTTTGTCAGAAATCAGTTAAAATTGAAGTTGAATTTTACATTATAAATCTGGTACTGACATTTTTTCTGTATATGCGTAAATACTGGTTTAAAAATACAAACATTTTAACTGGGACCAAAAAGGATTTGTTCTGTATTTGAAGTAGCAGACTCGTGACCTTCTAACATTAGAAAAAAAGAAAGCCAGATTTCTTTGGGTTTTTTCCACATTTTGTCTTTAAGTGGATTTCAACTACTCATGAACAGAGAAAGGCTTGAAATAGAAAGATTTCTGTTAAATTGGAGGTTTTGGAGCAACATTGTGGTGTCAGCAAGAAGATGAACTACATCTCTGTTTCTGAAGCAAATTATTTGATGTGGTATAGGTCACTGGAGGATTTATTTCTGTGTTACAGCACTATGCTTGAAAAGAAAGTACTATATCATTTAGTTTATTAGGTATGGAATACTTATGGATTAAAATCCTCATTTTAAAGTGACCAAGAGTAAATTCAGAAACACTTCTGTAGAGCTGTGTCTTTTCAAGGCAATGTCAGCAGACCCATAGGGGGCCCTGACAAGAGGCTCTCAGACTGACAGCACTCTTAGTACCCAAACATGGGGGTGGTTCCAACTTTCTGCTTACTCTCCAAAGTGACTCACTTACCTAAATTGGACCCTTACAGCTGTCAAGTACAGTAGTGCAGTGGTGATTGAGCATACACACACAGCTTTGCTATGGTTGCAGGTATTTGCTTAGTTTATAGGCATTGTGCTAACAGCTCCCAGAACTAATACTACCTTTTTCTCCTTCTGCCAGGGTCACATTAAAGGCTACATATCCCACCAGCATCAGAAGCTTGTGGTCAGTAAGCAGAACCCATTTCCACCGCTGTCAACAGTGTGTTGAGTATTGCATCATATCCATGCAAGTACTTTCCAGATACTGAGCTTGCCCAGTGGAACTGCTCCTAATCACCCCAAGAACACTGTAAATTACCTGGTTCATGTCCAGGACTGGAATACCAGGAACTGTTTGTGGCTCCTTTCCCAGAATGACCAAGGCTGCCAGTGTTACAAAGTGTGTTGGAAGGAAACAGTGACTTTTAAATTATAGTTTCCACAGGCTTTCTAGGTCATTCAAAGTATTTCATGAAAAAATAAAGCAGAGCATTCCAAATTCCTTACAAACTATTTAAAAGCTTTTATAATGTACTTTTTTGCATTTGTCTTTCAGAGAGAAATATCGGCCTTTGTTACTTGTGTTAATCCATTCTTCAGAATGGAAATAATGTTTTCTTACATGGTCTCTTCAATAATCTTGCTGGTATTATATACTCTCTTCAAGCTTTCTCTAAAAACCAGAGAAACTAGAAAACCAAAAGCTTTACTGTGTCAGTAATAATTACGGGTTCAAGTAAATGGGGGTGGTTTGTCTATAGGTGCCCACAGACGGGTTTGAGTTTTTTTTAATTCTGGTAATATTTTGTTAGATTTTTGTAATGTTGAACAAAAGCTGTTGTAGCTAACTTATCCGTACTCTGTTTTATTTTGCTTTTGGGGAAAACACTACCACTGGGTCCAGTATTTTAAGTGTTCCTACCTTGGGAGGTTGGTTTGTTTGTTTGCAGCTGGTACAATGTTACTTCGTCCAGACTAATGAGATGGTAGTTTTGGGGTTTAAAATTATTTTTAAAGGAAATTAAACATTTTTTCCCTGTCTTTTACAGTTGGGTTTTATTTTACCCTCTAACTGACATGCATTTTTTAGCATGATGAAAGTGTCAAGTCCTGCATCAACATAAACATTTAAAAGCTTGAAGTTCCCCTTGTTCTTTGTGAGTTTTACTTGTATAGATCCTGAAATAAGAATAGGAATTTGCTGAATCTAACCTTAGGGTAACAAGAATTAAAAATAATTATTTCCTTCTAGAAACATTTAAAATCCTAGGGAAGCGTCAAAGTATTTTGAGTTTTAGGATGAACAGTTCTAGGAATTTGAAGTTAAATCAGTGTTTAGTAAAATAACTAGGTTTATTGCATCATGACTTTCACAGTACTGCATGTCAGCAGAAGAAGGAAAGACAAACAGACTTTTCTGTATAAACTGGAGTTAAATACTTTTCATCATTGCAACTTCCATTGTTGCAAGTTGTGATAGAGTCAAATGGGTGTACTGACTGCATCCATGTATTTCATTCCAGTGATTGGTAGGGGTTTGGTGCTTGAGAGTTGGTTGTGTTTGTGTCTTATTTCATTTTTTGTTTAACCCATATCATATACCTTGCAGTGTTGGTGAATAGAAGTGTTTTCCAGTCAGTGTCTTCTAGTGGCCAAGATCCCAGGATACCAGTGAGAAACCAAGTGCCTTTATACTCAGTAGCTAAAAAGCTTCCTCCAGCCAGTCGTTTATCTACAGCCTCCTGGAGATGCCCACAAAACTGCCTGTTTGTGAGGCTGATGTTTAGTATTTGTTTGCAGTCCTCAGCAGGAAGGTATGAAACCTGCAGTTCATCACCTTGAAGTTCATCACCTTCCATTCTCCAGCCACTGACTGTGCCAGCCAATTTTGGAATTAAAACATGTTCTGCAAAGTCTCTTTCAGGGGTGCATACAGGAAGCTGATAGTTGTTGCACTCAACATGCTCTTGAAGTTGTAGCAATGCAATGTTGTTCTCACCAGTGTCTTCTTCATACCGGATGTGTATGTGCTTCTCGCTGACTTGCATTATCTTCTCCGTTCCTCTTGTTCCATTAAGCCCTGTGAAGCAATGGTATTTCACTGCTCTTAGGAATAGTTTAGAAGAGACCTGTAAGCTGTTTGCAAGCTGATGACTGCCTAGTTGTGCTGAGGAATATGTGCGGCAGAGAAATGAAAGGCACTGTTTCTCAAAACCACTGCAGCAAAGAGAAACTAGGAATAAGACGTGCACAGCTTTTTAATGCTGGGTAGAAGCATGCGTTTTCTGCAGTAAGGACAAATACCCAACACAGAAGTGAATTTTGGCATGAAACAAAAGCCGCCTCTAAATCCCGCACATGTAGCTTATCCCTGGGTGCTGGGTTTTGAATTGTGTCTGAGGCAGTTGTCCCTGCTTGGCTTTGAAGGGGACAAGGGGTAGCTGTAGTTCTAGCTCAGACACTTGACTGAGGTGCTTAAATGAAATGACAACATATTTGTTTACTGTAACAGTATTTTTATGCAGCAACAAGTTTAGCAAGCTTTTTTTAAATTTAGCTTGTCAAGGCTAAAATGTGCTGTAACAAGAGAAAATGTTGGATCACCTACCAGCACCAACCCTGATCTCAAAATGGCTGTGCAGAAGGGCGCACTCTGCGGTGGTCAGTACGAAGTTACTTTTTAGCAGCACTCCTCCACAGAAGCCTTTCCCTTCTGAGTTTAGCAGTAGCACCTGAGAAAATGCAAAAAGACAATAGATAGCACTGTCCATTTGAGGCTGAGTGATGGTTTTCATTAATTGCTAGAAATACCTGCCAAGGAAATCGCTTGTGATGTTTCTTCCTGGTTTCACTTATTAGATTATCACTGTCTTGAAGTCTGCCACATGCACATTCATCTAGCAAATGAATTAAAAAAAAAAAAAATCAACACCTTGTGCTATATCATTTCAAAACAGCTAATACCTGCAAATGCCTAATTGCTTTCACCTTGACTTTGGGGTCTTGTTTTTGAACAAAGGAAAAACAGAATGACAAAATCTCAGTGGGTGAAAATTGGAATAATTTGCTTGGTATTTATATTCGTAATCGTTTAGCAATGGGCTGAACATTTTGGGTCATTGTGTTAGGCTTGTAGTGACCAGATTTCACTATGTCTGTAACTAATGAAATGAGGCTTCCTCTCCAGCCAACTGTCAGCACAGCTTGCATTTTCAGTTTTGTATCCTGTATTTGACTTGTGCCAAATATAGCTGTTAGCTGTGGCCCAGTCTGGTTAAGGTAAATCCTGGTTTTTCCTTGTTAAAGCTGTCACTAGGAACGTGCACACTTTTTTGTTCTGGTTCAAACAACATGAGTGCTTTTCAATTGGATCACCCAGTTATCTCCATTTATCGCACCTTCAGTTCACCTTGTGGTTTGGTTTTGGGTCACACAGACTGGATCGTGGCCTGGTGAAACTGAACCACAAGACACCCTCCAGGAGCACACATAACATACTCTCATAGCAAATGGGTGCTTAGTCCAGAGGAATGAACGAAAGCTCATTTGATGTAAAGACCACCTGAGGTATGCACTGAATGTGGACACCAGGCTTTCATCGCCGAAAGTGCGGCTCTGCAGCTGAACTCCTATGTGGCTGCCCCACTTGCTAATACAGATACGGGTCTAAGTGTACTTCTGCGCTTTTAGTAGACCAACTTTATAAGAGGATGAGATTGAATGAGGTACATAGTATGAGATTGAAAAAATGAAAAGGGCTACTACTTCAAACTAATTAATATGGCGGCAAATGTTACCCTTCATTTATCAGACCACTGGATGGCTGATGGGTATCAATTGAACCTCCTTCCCAAATGAGCAGGTGTTCAGCAGAGTTACTCTTTACCAAACACAGGAGTGGAAACCCTGGTCTGGTGAGTGTTATGTAGGATTGTGCAAATCCTCTCTGCAGGCTCATATTGAAATGTTCAGATCAAATACTGTTTCTTTTACTATTACTTTGGCATCTTGGGTGGTGGCCCCTAGGTTCCTCCTTTTTCTACTCAGTGATATTATTGCTTGAGCCTCGAAGCAGGCTGATCGTGCCTGGATAGCAGGCCTGTCCATCCCAGCCCTGAACAGGTTCCCTCTGTGCTTCCCTGCTCACACCCACCTAATGCGATGCACTGTTTTTCATCCTTCCCAAGCTCGTAGCCATCAGCACAGGAACAGCGGTAGGAAATACTTCCTGGGTAGCAGAAGTGCTGACATCCTTCTTTTACATGATGGTGACATTCATTTTTAGCTAAAGAGAACAAGTGGAGGAAAAACACGGGGAATAGTTCACCTGGAGTATTCTTTGATAACTTGAGTCCTCTTTACGTTTTCTTTTCAATCACTTTGTGTGGAGGCAGGAGGGGATCTGGCTTGGTAGTATTTCCCACCACATTATTTTTTCCATGTTAACCAGAAATTGGAGAGAGCCAAGTCTCTGCAGCATCCACAGTCTCATTGCAAACTGTGCTCCCCCAGTATGTCCCTAAATGGACTCTCTGCACTTCTTGAGTTCTGGGGAGCATTAGCCACGGAACAAACTGGGCCTTCCATGTCAGCCCATGGAAGCATGCCACGGGTTTTTAAACAAAACACTAAGTATCTGCACAGAGGGTAACTGTTGCACATGTTAAAAAGGCAAGTATTGCTTGAGGAAGAAGGTGGCTAAGATTTCTGTTTTTCAGAAAGAACAAATGCGTAGCTCTTATTTCACACGCGCTAAGAAACTTTAAATTATCAGCTGCCAAAGATAAGAAAAAAAACTTTGAAACATGCTCAGTCAACTTTCCATAGCTGAGGAAACACTTAAAACTTTAGCACAAAGCAACAGCTGTTTGATCTAGCTCATAGGTGTAGAAGTAGCAAAAAATGTCCCATAGTGTTGCTCCCTAAGGCTCTTGCTGAGCAGATCCAGTTCTCAGCACTGGTCCAAGTTGTGTTACCTTCTGTGCTCCCCCAGAAGCTGGTCACAGTCACACCCCTTGCACAGAAAATGACCCTGCCTTGCTGCAGCCAGGGCATCTCCCACCCCAGGCGCCCTGTGAACCAGCAGAACTGATGTAAGGGCTGGAAAGCAGAACCTGGCAGATGTGGAAATGTAGGATCTGGCCCAGGGTGTTTCATGTGCCTGAAGGCTTCTGTTTTGCTTGTGCCTTCCACTGGAAACAGTTTTCTGGAGTCCCTCTGTCCTGGTGGACTGGCTTGTGGGTGTGTGTGGGCTCAGAGGCACTGGGCTGCCTGGGAAGACAGTCACTCCAGCAGTGCAGCCCTGGTTCTTCAGGCCACCTGGGACCACAACAGGACAAGCAGCCAGGTAGTGCAGGTGGCAGTGGCAGGGCTGCTTTTGGATCCCGCCCATGAGGCAGATCTGCTTCAGCCCTTTTGCTGCATCCCCAGAGAAGGGAGGCTCAAGGGGCAGGGACAGCCTGTATAACCTTGGAGTGCCATAACGTTTTGTAGATGGGCAGCAGACATCACTCCTGCTCTGCCAAAAACTGTGTCTTTTAACCAAAAACATGATGACTGACATAATGGGAGACCTGTGTATGGTTTCACAGGAACCCCCTCTGAAAGGAGAAGATAGGGCTGGTCTAGTAGGGGGGTGATGCCTTACCAAAAGCACAGTTCTCTCCCTCGTAGCCCTCGGTACAGGTGCAGGTGTAGCCACGAATGCTGTCCTCACACACGCCATTGTGCTGGCAGGGGCTTGATGAGCACCTCCTGCCGCCTGAAGAAACAGAGAGGGATGGGTCACCACCACCAGTGACCCCAAATTACATCGCCCCCTTCCCTGCATATGAGCTTCTCCTTCTACGGCAATGATTAAACTGTAAGCACCCAGCAAAATAAAAAGGTAGTAAGTAACAACAGAGAAATGCTGTGAAAGCAGTTTGGAAGGAAACAGGCTAAGTCTCACCAAACCGCTCCTCAGGAGCAATTTTAGCCTAGGTCTGCTTCCAGAGGCACTCTTGCAACCCCTGCCAGAGAGGCTGGGAGGTGGCCAGAGGCAGAGCCTGCTTCTGGATGCTCTGCTTCAGGGAAAAGGACTGAGTTACAGTTCACACGTTTGTTGCAAATGTAGTATGAGACTGATGTTTTAGGTGTCCCATGTTAGGTTGATACGCACTGGATATGAAAAGTTGGCATCAAAATTCTATGGCAAGCATACAGCAAGCAACATCAAAACAGGAGGAAATCTAACTGTTAAATGTCTGTACAATTATTACATAGCATCTCAGACACTAGCTTAGTGTTTCTGATAAACCAAATACTGAAACCAGAGGATGTCCTGTTCACGAGTGAAGCACAGGCAGAGCTGCCAGTTTCCTTTCAAGTTGTCTACCGGAAAGATTCCAAAAGGGTTTGTAAACATGCCCCAAATAAAAACTGCTTATTGTAGACATAAGCGATCAGTGAGCAAGCCAGAAGAACCTAACCTGGGATGTGTCCAACCTTTCTAAAATTTAACACTTTACCAGAAAGGTTAGCTTCAGTCAGTGGACTGCCCCAGTTTGATATCAGAGACAGAAAGGTGAAAACTCTACCTAGTACTGGGAAAAAAAGCTACCAATCAAAAGCTACCATCTGCTCAGGCTATGGGCATGCATGTCTGAGTGTTAAATGTACTAAAATGCTGGGGATAAAGTAAATCTAGCACCTAGCTTTAACAAAGAAGGAAAGAGAAGATACATGGAATTATAGAGAAATTGGCATGATTTCTGTTACTGGAAAGCTACTGGGATGATTAAACTGTAAGCACCCTGTAAAATAAAAAGGTGGTAAGTAACAACACACATGCATTTTCTGAAGATCAAATAATCCATACCATTTATATCTAATCATATTATAGGATAAGGAACCTAGGGGGAATCAGTGAATGTCATAGTAGAAAAGTCCCAGATGACATTGAGGTAGGAAAACACACACTGCTATAAGACATGCACAAAACTGTTTGGAAAGTGATGTTTTAAGAGATATTGTCAGTGCCTAAGTTTATACTGTTAATAAAAGAGGGTCAGGGATAAACATGACCTCAGACGAAGTGCCCTGGCATCCAGCTACATCAGCCTTGACTTGAAGGACCAAGGTGGTGCAGCACAAAACAGACCCGAAGGATGACCCAGCAGGTGCTCAGCCTTTCTCCTCTGCCCTCATTTATTCACAGTGCAGGTTTACCCACTGTACCCTGGACTTTGTGGGGAAAGCAAGAAAGAGATCTAGAAAATAGGATTACTGAAAGACAGGATGGAAAAATGTGTTTGTTTAGTAAGGAGGAAGAGAGAAGCCACTTTTCAAAGACAACACTTTAAAGTGTTAGAGAAGGCATCACAAAGAAGGAAACACACACTGCTGTTCTGTAGGAAGAAGACAGGTCATATGGCTTCTAACTACAGCAAGGAAGCCATCCCTAACGCTGAAGCCAGTAATGTGTCCTGATTGTGGCTAAGCTTGTTTGCATGGACCATTCTGAACTGCTTGCCCTTCTCTCTTCCCAGACTAGAGAGGAACCCTGCGTGCCATGCTTAGCACAAACATCCAATGACTGAATTTAGAAGTTAATCCCACTGTTACGGAAGTAATAAAAACCAGATATTTAGCATCATTCTTCGTAACATTTATAGCACTGATGCAATTCTTCTATGTAATAATTCCCTGGACTCAGTGTTTCAGTGGCTTCTGCAGAAAATTAATACTGATTGCTGGCTTTGCCACTCCTTATCCACTGTCTGAACCTAAGATTAGAAATTAATGAAAGGTAAGTTAAAAACAAGATGGGATGAGGTATGCAGAAAAGAGAGGGAATAGGGCATAGTCACCATAAGCTGGTGCCACAGGCTCCTTGTTCAGGAGGCATCTAGTTACATCAGACCCTCAGCTTCTGCAGGTTTGTTTCTTGCCTTGACAGCTGCCGGGGGATGATGCAGTGCCAGCATCCAGAGTTTGTAGACAGCCCAGTAGGTTTTAACACCTACTCATCTCACTCAGGCTTAAGTGCTAGGTCTTTGGGAGATTTTGCTGGTAAAGCTGTGCTGCTCTGTCTATCTGCAAAACAGACATTCTCATGGCCCAGGTTGTTTCAAAATAGCTCTAAGTTCAGGAAAGCAAGTAGCCTATTTACTATGATAACATTTGCTCACTTCAACTTCTATTCTTTTTAGCAGTCTACATTTTTTATTTTTTTGTATTTACTCCTTTTTTTTCCAAACGTTTTACATTAAGACTATTCCTTTTGCTTTACTAGACATGACAAATAGTGACTGGATGTTCCTTGCAGAATAAGCTGCTAAAAACTCTCAGAAAACCAGCATTGGACTGAATCACAATGTTCACAGTGTGACAGTGCTATGAAGGAGAAAAATCAAGCAGGGAGCTTACCATAGTAGATATCCCAAAACATTTTCTGTAGGGAAGAAAAAGAAAAGGAAATTAGATTTTAATTCTCCAATAATATCATAACCCATAAATATTTTGATAAAACAAAAACATGTTATGAGAGAGTATATACTATAGATTAATCTTTACACAGTTGCACAACTACAAATTCTGCCCTGTTAGCAAAATATGCATGAGATGGGAGGGAGTTTGTCTCCTGCTTGTTTTATTGTTTTTTAATAAGCTATAAAGAAAAATAAACACTTCACAGGCCAGAGAGGAACGGCTGAATCCTTTAGCAGTGCAGCTTCCCAGAAAAACTGGCTGGCTATTGTCTCCCTGTCATGCAGCAGCCTGGGAAGTGACCCCATCCTGTCCACCCTGCTTGGCCCCCAGCAGGTGCTGCTGGAGGCAGAGGGGTCAGCACAGAGCAGAGCTGTATGTCACCACCACTAGTCACCACCACATGCCATGCATTTCCCTTGGTACTGCAGGTGACTCTGATGCTGCTTTCCTCAACAGGACACCTCTCCCTACCACTCCCTTCCCCAAAGCACCAGGGCTAAGCATGGGCAGCCCTACAGCTGTTTCCTCTGCTTTTCCTGCAAACAAAATCTTCATCCAGGTTCCCATTAAAGAGCACGGCATCCGTCTGTACATGTCAGGAGGGTTTCTTGTACGAGAGAATCTGCAGCTACTGGCCAAGTGAGCCTCTTTCTATAGGTCCCACTACTTGTTGGTGTGTTGCTTTCCCCATCCCAGTCATAGAACCACAGAATGGTTTGGGTTGGAAGGGACCTTAAAGATCATCTAGTTCCCCCCCACCATGGGCAAGGACACCTTTCATTAGACCAGGTTGCTCAAAATCCCCATCCAGCCTGGCTTTGAACACTCCCAGGGATGGGGCATCCGCAACTTATCTGGACAATATGTTCCAGTGCCTCACCATGCTCAGTTAAGTATTTCTACCTAATATCTAATCAAAACCTACCCTCTTTCAGTTTAAAACCTTTTCCCCTTTCCTGCCACTACATATTCTCCAACACTGGATGGCTCTTCATTCTGCTAGTCCCTGCCTTTGACTTCTGTGACTTGGGTGGTGTGGCTGGAGCACTTGCCAGTGAAGACTAGTGTAGCAATGTCATGGAGTACCTCAGCTACCTCCATGTCCCAGTAACCAGTACTCCTGTTTCCTTCTGGTGAGGGCACATATTTTTCCTAGTCTTCCTTTTATCACTAACATACCTATAGAAGCTTTTCTTGTTGCCCTTGCCATCCCTGGACAGGTTTAATTCAATCAGGGCTTTGGCTTTCCTCACCTGATTCCTGGCTGTTCAGACAGTTTCTCTGCTGCCCTCTGAAGCAGCTACCTGCCCTTACTTCCACCCTCTGTAGGCTTCCCTCCTGTGTTTGAGTTTGTCCAGAAGCCTCTTGTTCAGGAGGGACTGGGAAAAATGTCAGAGCTGATCGCACTTCCATTTTGACCATGGAGGAGACCTGCTTTGTACCTACTGAGGTGGGAAGTGCAAAGATTTTACATGGAGAGAAGCCCAAACAAATGACGCAGGCTGTGAAATTGTGTTTGATAAGAAAAGGATCAAGGCAGCCATTTTTATTATGCACATGGGAAAACGAAATACTTACAAGCATTTCATCATTTTCAAATACTTCTCTTGCTTCTTCATGTGTACATCTCTCTTCAAGGCATTCCCTTTCCAAGCTGCCTTGGAAGACCTCCTCTAGAAGGTGAGAACTGGCACGCTTCTGTCTCTTGATAACCTTGTTTGCATCATCAGCTGATATAAACACTGGAACATTATATGACAAAACACTGACATAAGTACTTAGATTAATTTCCTTGAATACTTTTATCTCCTTTTTTAAAGAGAAATAATTTGGGCTGGTCCATGGTTTCAGTCGTGTTAAACTTACATACTTAAAGAACTCTACTTTCTTAGCCCAAATCCACCTTAGAGAAGTTGTGACCTTTTACTTTTAGGAAATGCCTGACTTGCTCCCAAGCAGGGAGAATTCAAAGCCATTCCTGACACATTTTTTTTACTTCATGAGACATACAGAGCAGAACTACTGTGGCAGAGCCAGGGAAAGGGGAAAAGCACTAACATAAAGGCAGAGGCTATTTTGTGAGACTGCATAGAGCTTTCAGACTCATTGGTAGCAGTGAATATTAGTTGTATTAAATTTTTATGGTGGATCCAAACTGACGCTCTGCAGTCTTAGTTCATGGCAATTTATTTGCTGAGAAGCAAAGCCATGACACGGCATGACAATTCTCTGTTAAGGAGAATAAATAAAAGCTACCCCTCAGTAATGCTCATAGTTGAGTGGGCCATATCACATATATGGAAGACACCATAACTTTTTTCAATTTGAGTAAAGAGGAGGGGATCAAAGATGTGAGAGTTACCAGATCTTAAAACTCCTCTTTGCAACAAAATACCTGCAACAAAAACTGCCTGCCAGCTGCGTGGCTGATGCCACGATGGAGCCTGTTGCCCTCCACATTAGGCAGTATGTGGCTGCGTGTGTAAGCACATATTTGTCAGTTCTTCTGTACTTGGAAAGTAAATGTGTTGAGGCAGGGAATGTCTGAGGTTTGGATTTTTCCCTTTTATATAGCATGTAGGGGCCCAACACTGCTAGGTTGAAATAATCAATAATCACAGGATTTGAAAAAGTGAGAGCAAGAGCAAAATTATTCTGAAATTTCATACAGATGTTTAGTTAACTTTTTGAAGGTTATCCCATAAGCAACTGGCTTGCAGGTGATATTAAAAAAGTAAAAAGAAAAAGCTTCATGACTGTGATCTCCATTTTAAAGAGTTATCTGACCTCAACACACGGTTCTGCTGTGCAGTTGTTCTGCCACATCCAGCACAGCTGGCAGTGCACTTCTGCTGCTGCCAGGGGTGTTTTGACCTCCTTAAGAGGTCACCATCTTTTGATTCCTTGCTTGGCTCCTCCTTATTTTTGACAAATCATGAAGGATTAATAGAGAAACATAAATTTCTTCAAGTTATAGCAAGCATGCATCCTCTTTCATTAGACTTTCTTATTTTTATTTCAACAGCAAGGACAAATATAAAACAAAATTCTCTTTAATATCTGGGGCACTTTAAAAATGGTAAGAAAAGACAAAACACTACTCTGGCATAAGTGATGGTACTTCAGAATTACATTGCCTCGGCAACCTATTGTAGTTTTCACTTAGCTGCGTGAAATAAACAGGACAAATCTGAAGAAAATTAGGAACAGACCGTTTTCAGTGATGTCACCCTGCGCTACAAAGTAAACATGATACAAGGTAAAAAATTACTGGTGTGTTTAGAGGAGTGGTAGCACAATTCAGAATTAAAGGCACAACAAAATAAAGGCCATACCTGTCTCCTCTGTCTGAAGGAAAAGGGCAGAGAGAAGGAACAATATTATCCAAGAGCACCTTGCCATTGTTACTCTCTGAGCCTAGTGGCGCCTGCCTGCATTCCTGAAGCTCTTGGGGGAAATGGCTACAGGAGAGATGAAGTTTAAAGTCCAGCTGCTCATGAGAAAACAAAACCTCTAAGGGCAAACCCTGGCTGTAATGTCAACACGTGAAAAAAACACCAAACCAAAAACCAAACAAAAACCAACCCCTTGCTTAGTGGTGCAACAATGCCCCTTCTCTTAGTGCCCTGGCTGACAGTGGAGACCTTTGCCAGTGCTGCTGAGAGCTGCTCCAAGATTTGGGCATTCCTCCCATGTCCTGGCCTTCACTTACCGTAACACAACATGGGTGGAGATGAACAGTATGGACATTTCTTTGTACCATATCAAAGCCCAAGAGGGACAGTGATGACAGGGACCAATTTTATGACGTGGCTCTTTCATACACTGTCTCCACAAAACATTTGCCAAGGCTTAGCTGCAGTGGGCAAATCCCACCAGCTTTTGGAACAACCAAGCATCCAAGCGTGGGATTTTCCCCCCTAGGGATGTATCTGAAAGGATTTGACATTTTTCGTTTTTACTATTAGGTTTGTAAAGCCCAGCCATGAAGGAGAGCATAGGAAACTTTTCCTGATGTCAGGATCACAGTCCCACAGAGACACACAGAGACACAGAGACACACAGAGTCTGTGAAAGGAGGTGTACAGAGAGTGTAAAGAAGACCAAAGCACTCCCTGGGCTGCTGAGCTAGGCACCAAGTGGCTGGGATGACCCTGTTTCCCAGCCCTGAACAAGAGGAAGGATAAACCCATTGGCATGCAATAGCAACAGTGCTGCTGGGAGCTTTTTGGCTCCCAGCATAGGCAGGCTCCTGGGAACAGACGGAAACCATTTCTACACTGAGAGCAACAGCTGTGGAGAGGAAGAGTGTTTTTTATTTAATCTGAGTTATAAACATAGAGACAATTCTGTATTTTCATGTCATTAATCCCCAGCTATTATTTGAGTGTTCTTTTAGCAAAGTATAATTAATCTGAGCATCCATGGGTAAACCCCTGAATAAAACTTCACTTCCCATCAACAGCAGCTTTTAAAATAAGATTCAGTGTGTACTGAGGCAGGTGAGGAAAGCAGACCACAAGCCTCACCAAGGTCAGTCCCTACCAGCCCAGGGCTGATGTTACAGTTCACATCACAGACCCTAACGCCTTCAGCAAATAATCAACCTCTGTTTTAAAACTGAATTGTGGGAAGGTTTTCCTGCACAGTTTCTGCAGGGCTGTTGTTTCAGAAGTTCACTTGGAGTTAAATATCAAGCTTGATTTTATTCACAGCCAGTTCATAATCTTGTGTTTGTTTTTCCCTCCTTGATATTTCTGCAGAACTAATTAGTACAGCCTCCTATCCTCTCTGGTTAATTGTGTTGAGATTTCTTTAGTAAATGAGCCTTCCATGCTCTCCTCAGTCCCCTGAGGCCACCAAGCCCCATTGTACCTGTCCCAGCCAGAGGTTTCTTGGCTAGGGAATGGGAGGGCTGTTTCCAGTGGCCACATCTGGTGGGTGTTGGGGGGCTCAGTCAGCACGCACTGTGCCCAGGAGCCACTGTGGGGGCTCACCTCACCTCACCTCACCTCACCTCACCTCACCTCACCTCACCTCACCTCACCTCACCTCACCTCACCTCACCTCACCTCACCTCACCTCACCTCACCTTGCCCTCCTTGTCTTGCATGGCAGCGGCCGCATTGCTTTTCCAAACCCCTCTGTCTGTCCATCCCCACAGGAGCACCTGCCAGTGAGGCTGCTGCTGTAGTCCCCCTGTGACTACTTCCCTTTTACCTTCTTGTGATGATGAATATCATCCCTTGCACATCCAGTACAGCAAGTCTGGCTCCCTTCGGCATGAAAAATATGTCACCACTTGATGTCAGTACAGGACTTTGCAGAACCCAGCACAAGTTTACATTCTGCAAACCTAAACCTATGCCAATTAAGGAACTATTATAGGCATAAGTTAGTTATTCAAACTGGGTTAATAATAACAGCACAGCGCTTCAGTAGCTGTATTCTCACCAGATCTTTACATGGTCATTTTTTTCTGATTGTAAGTATTTTTTTAAAAAAGTATCCCTTGACGGAAGAGCTGTGTCCTTGGGAATGGGACACAGGCTACTCAATGGCACTGACTTTGTTTTTTCTGTATTGATATCACTGCAACAGGCTTTATATTTTCATTTCCATGTAACTATGGAAAATGTAATAAACAGAGGGTTTTAAAAGGACAGCCCTTTCTGCACGTCTTTCTTTATGAAGAGTTACTGGGATTTCTTCTTCCATTCCTTTAATTACCACAGTGAACAAACAGTGGTGTGTTTCATTAAGGAGTCCCGCACTTTATTTCCTGTAGTCCTGTTTAAGGATTGCCTCCTGCTTGGAGGGTCACTCATTCCAGGATGAAGCCTGCAGGCAGTGTCAGATATGAAATGAGCAGTTCCTCAGGAAGGAGAAACTGAAGGAGTTGTTCCTGCTCTAGCAACTGGTTCCCCTGGAAGTCTTTCCCTTTCCAGTGCAGTAAGCCAAGGAAAGTGTGTTTTTAGGCCACTTGCCTGAGCAGTGATGGGGACATGCCAATGCCACCCACCTCATGCTACAGCCCCATGGCTGGCCATCAGCCCTGCTGCAGCATGAGAGGTCAAGGGCAGCCAACCTGAGTAACTCATCACATGCTTTTTGGAAATGCACACTTCGGCTAGTGAAAGGGGACAGCAATTATTTACCAGAAAACATTACCTCTGTACTAAGCAAATGAAGCAAGCTGGTGGCTGGGCTTGTAGCCACCTTTCTCCCTGGGGATGTCCTCCTGTGAATGGCACACAGACACAGCAGTTAATTGTGTGTTGTGGACACTGAAAGTGGTTCAAGGAGAAGTGGACCGCGGTGCTCCCACCCCGTGGCAGGAGGTGTAGGCTCACAGGAACATCTTCAGCCTCCCCTCTCCTCCACCTCGCTTTTCTGCAGTCTCTTCAGTTTGTATCAGCCCTTGACAAGGAACTGGGAGCCCTGGGATGAGGGAAATCCTGCAGGTGATTGCTGCTGCAGAGCTGGGAGGAGTAGGAGTGTCGGATCTCACAAGGAGAAGACCCCTCTAGAGGTGCCTTGTACTGTGCCACCCACCCTGGTCCTGTGTGCCCATTGCCACAGCTCTGGAAGTGTGGGGGCAGAAAAAACCCAAAGAATGGGCTTTCTCTGATGTATCTGAGGATGTATAAGTTGGTGGTTTGTGATGCAGCAAAGCTCAACTCACTGGACATGGGACAGTAGCAGGGGCCCCTTCAAGCCCCTTTGCTCTGAGCCATCTGTGCTGCAGATGGACCTGGTGACTTTCTTTCCTCTGTGTCCTCTCCTGCCCCATTTTGCCTGTGGCACAGGCCTTAGCACCCTACTGGCTTCCTCTGTGCTCGGTCCTTGCTCCGGGTCACCCAGAGTCCTGACCAGCAGGGTGAGGAGGGAAGAGCAGGTGTCTGACCTGCTGGAGCCTCGCTGCAGCCCACCCTGGGCAACCTCTGTCCATCCCATATGGCACAGGGCATCAGACAAAATGCTGCTGAGTCCCACAGCCCTGTTACCCCTTTTGCTAAACCTCCCATGGCTAGCGCAAGTCACCTCCTTGTCCTCCACATCATCCTTTTCCACACGGGTCACTCATCTCCTGCCTGACAAACTGAAGACAAAACTGCCTTGAGCCCTGAGTGCTGATGGATCCTCAAAGCACCATCCTTTCTCATGAGGAAAAAGAGGGGATGAGGACTGACTGCCTGCTGCCTGGCTGGTCTCTCCCCATAGGGAAGTGCCATGGAGTAGCTGCAGGTAAATCACAGCAATTGTTGCCAGCTCCAGAGAGATGCAGAAGGCAGAGGCTGGGTTTTACTGTGGCTTAACTCAGTAATTCCTCTGTCAGAGGGCTGATTTTTTGGGCAAATATGATTTAGGCTTTTCTTTCCATAGACAATATGGAAGTGGAACCAGGAGATTCAGGAATGAGGGAGAGCTTTTTCAAATTAAAGAAGAAATGCAGAAAAACAACTGTTTAGGAACAACAAAATGGGAGTGCATCCCTCAGCCCCGACTAGGCACCAGACTGTCCCAAACAGGTGACTGTGGTCATGTGTAGCCTTGGTCAAGACCTAGCCATGAGTGAGATGAGCTAATCCCACTTCCATGCTGATGTACACTCTCCTCGTGTGAAGCGTGGTTATCAGCGTGCATGGTTATAGACAGCACAGGTCTTTGTGTATAGAGAAGCCACAAAAATGTCAGATGCACTTTGTCCAGACAGCAGAAAGGAAACATATACACTGCAAAGGGTAAATGCTTAGTGCTCTTAAAATGGGTTATGATTCAGCTAAACACATGGACTGCCATCAGCCAGGTCTGTTCACCACCATCATAAAAAAAACCCAAAAGTTTTTCTTGCCAAATCCAAAGGGCATCATCACTTCTAAAAGCAGAAGGAACTTGCAGCTGTTTCAAAAGACCATCAGCACCGTCTTTGTGGTTTGGTTACAGATTGCAGGAACCCCAGAGGAGGGTACAGGGGGCAGGAATGTAATCCCAGAGAGCTCTGATTCTCTTCTGTGGGTGCTGCACTAAACACAAGGCTGTGAGCATATCCACAAGGATGTGCAAGCCTCCTGACACCCTGGCAGTGAGAAAAAGAGCCACCTTGGAACTACTCTGACACTGGTCCCAACCCCATACATGTTCAAGGCCACGCTGGGTGAGGCTTTCAACAATATGGTCTAGTGGAATGTGTCCCTGCCCATGGCAGGTGGTGCTGCACAGGTGATCTTTGAAGGTCCCTTCTAACCCAAACCCTTTTTTGATTCTGTGATCTGTGTAGGTGAAGCTCTGACATTTTCTATTTCAGTGCATATATTGTTAAAAATAGCAATTTTTGTTAATATTTCGTCTATTAAAATGCATTCTTTCTTTACTTCCACCTTCATGTTTCTTTACCTTTTCCACCCACTTTTATCTTAATATCCTTTTCCTTACGAAAATTGCAACCAATAAAACTGACCAGAAGGTGGCAGAGCACATGCACAGGTGACACCGTAGCGCTTCAGTTCCTAGTTACAGCTGTAAGGATGGATAAAGGGGGTTAGTAAGGCGCCTAATTTTGCTCTGAGATAAGGAATATCCTGATCCCTTCTGAAAAGTAAAGAAAAATCACTTTGGAGTCTGTGGTCTTTGAATAAGGATTTGTTATTTTTTTCTCTAATTTTCTCTGCTAACATCTCCCCATTGCCCTACCCTGAACTTCAGGATAAAAATGGTTAAGGATGGCTCTCAGCAAAACCTAAGCAGCAGATTTTTCAGGCAAACACTGACAGTCTGAAGTGGCTAATGAAGGGAAATGTTTGGACTTTACCTGGAATTCAGACCTTCTAATGCTGTTTCCTGTTCTTCTGTCTTTCTACCTGACTCTCTTTCCTGAGGATGTGGGGCAGCAACCCTGCAGCTGTTTCCAAATGTTATGATTTAAGGTGTTCTTTGGACCAACCAGTCACTTCCTCTGCAACAGATTCATCAGGAGAGAAGGCACCAGTGCAAAGTCTGCACCTGACAGCTTCCACCCACAGCCAAACAGATGTAATTGGGTGGTGGAAACGGCTTCAGCCATAAACCTGACTCCCAGGCCATGGGAGACATGGACTTGTGCAACTGTCGCACTGCTGGACCGCTTTTGAAGTCTGACTTCTGCATTTGTGACCGGGGAAAAAAGTCTGTTCATATTGAAAAAATATGGCAAAAAAGCCTGTTCAAGTTCCAAAGGCCAGGATGATCTGTGCCTTTTGTAATTGGTTATGAACAAATCAGGAGTGCTGCAGAGCTGGGACAAGTGGTAATGGAGGGGTGTGTGTGGGAGGAGAGATGGATGGCAATGGGGGAATGGGTCAGCATGTGCAAGCCCTGGGCAATGGCTTCTCTGTAGTCCCTGGGACATGTTGAGCACGGTCCAGAGTTCCATATATAAGGTTTGGCTCCCTCAATATATAGTTTAGGGCTGAAGTATAATCTGATGTTTCAATGGAGATCCTATGGGAATTCAAACAGGGGTGAATCCTTTGGATAAAAGAAGGAACCAAAGTTCCTTGTACTTTGTATTGGCATTGTACTGTACAAACAAAATAGACCAGTCCTGTATCCTGAAGTTGTAGCAATTTATATCCATTTTGAGGGCGTTTTAAAGGGCTGTCAAAATGCCAAGCAAGTGGAAAAAGAGAACTTTGCAATCAGAATAATGCTCCTAATGAAAACTTTGATATAAAGTTTTGGGCTTCATTACAATACTCCCAATGGCACTCAAGATACACAACCAAAAGCCTAAACATAGAAAAGAATTTTCCCCCTCTTATTTGTAGAGCAATATAGTCAGACTTAAACAAGAAATATATACTTATTATCTTTTAAAAGTCAACATTCTGGTAAAAAAGTTTACAAGTTTACATACATATTTGGTCTTTCTTGATTTGTATAAAGTCTCTTTGAGAATTAAATGGACAGGCAATGTAGTTCAGACCACCACAATTTTTGCTTTACTTTTGTAGTCTGAGTACAATTTTTATGACCCAGAATACCACTTTTCAGTGTCTAGAACTTGTGATAAACTACTTTTTAATAAACGACAGTTATAAATAATATATTTGAGGTTTGAAATATGGAACAGTATCAGAATAGCATCTACATGCTGTCAAAATAGTTATTGTTAATATCTGAATGAGGCATCTGGAATTCTTCAGGGCTTGGCCAACACAGGAAATTGCATAAAGGTGTATGTTAGACCAATTTAACTACATCAGCTCAATCTTACCTGCCAACATACCTTACCAGTTTATACTTGGCTTCTAACATACATCAGCTACACTCAGTCAAGCTAAGCTTAAAGAAACTGTCCATTCTACAGTATTTGAACATGTATTTCACTGTTAGTCAAGAGATAAGATGAGAGAGTGAGGAATAACAGGAGGGTAAGAAAAACTCTGGCAGAATTCATCATCTTGCCTATGGGGACTAGAACACAGGACAGTTTCTCATTTTTGTAGTAAAGGGCAAAATGAGAAGCAATTACCAACAGGAAGCTACAAGTCTTTAGGGTGGTTAATACAATGATCTCCAGAAAGTACAAAATGCTCATTCAGAATTATTCCCCTGCAAAATCATGCATTGTACTCATCTGCTAGTAGAACACCTGGCAAAAATAGAGAAGAAAATAAAGCACAAAAACCTGGACAGCTATCTGAGATTCAATCAGTTTTCTTAAAGTAGACATTTTCATATGTATTTTCTGTCAAAAAGACATCCTTCATTCAGAGGGGATGAGAGTTACACTCAGGTGTGGCTGCCACGGCAGGAAACTTGTAAAGACAGACCATCATCCTGGCTCAAAGTGAAGTTTGTGCATTCAGTTATTTTACCAATAGTTTTTGGTTGCTGCTTTTTAAATAAGAACTAATATTGCAATGGCACTGTTCTTGCTTGAGGGTTTTTTTTTGTTTCACTTTAGCCTTGGCCACAACACGAACTCAGACAACTCTTCTGATACTGTCATGCTACAATCTGCATGACGGGGTGACTGACAGGGAATCCGCTGTGTGGCTCACCAAGATCTGCATCCTGTATCTGCAACCCTACTTCTCTCCCACCCTCCCCTCTCAGCACTTGCTTGATGCTGAAATGGAGACACAAAGTCATTCATGGTAGGAGATCTGTGCGGTAACACAGTACTCAGGAGAGCGGAATAAACCATCCAAAATGCTGACACCAGGAAGGTCTGTCTCAGATCCAACTAGCTGCCCTTGGCGAGCGGGTACGGACGAGCACAGTGAAGAGTAAATGGGTGCCAGTCCTGGTGAGCAGGGTCAGCCTCCTTACTTGCCAGCCCCACAGGTGACCTCCAGATGGCTGCCTGGGGCCCCAGTGGTTTCCTCATTTTCAGGATGAGCATCTCAATTTGCTGTGATTCCTGTGACTTTCTGTCAACCAGCCTCATGGTTTCTGAGTCTTATGTGTGAATTTGACTGCAAAGGCAAAACCAAAATGCTAATACTTGATGTCTGGATGGTACTGGGATTTTGAAGAATGTCTCACATGCTGAGAGCAAGATGTTCCTGTCCATAACACTGAGCACGCAGCTGTGAAGGCTCTGCTGCTGTAACCAGCCTCCACCTGAGCTCAGAGCTACCTTTCTTGCTGATTTAAGCCAATATATAGGACATGGAGGACCATGGTCTTCTGTTTCTGTGGGAGATGGTGCCTGTGCTGTCCCTGGGGGACCAAGCCAAGTGATATGCAAGGGACAGTAACCTCCAGCAGAGCAGAAGGACAGACAGTTGTTGTTGACAGCAATTTCTGTCACTGAAGCACCATTCGAGGGAGATTGTCTAACAAAGCCCTTGGTATAAGGGACAGTTTCATGGTCAGAAAAGTAAATCCATCTTCCAGTACACCTCATGTTGGTTTTCAGCACAAGAAATTATTCAAACCTGCTGGAGCATGGGGTTTGCAGTTAAAAGCAGACTTTAGAGTTACAGATAGTACAGTGGGGGGAAAGGGTTTGCAGGAAAACAGGTCACTTTCAGGGAATCAACTGTTCATCAAAATGAAAAAAACTCCCTTAATAGTTCAAGGAACACTTCTCAACAGCAGCCTTTTGCAATCTAATTAGATGTGCAGGTGTTCTTGTCAGGGCTGGCTCTGCTAGATTTTTCAATATATTAACCAAACCTTTGCAAATTGAAAAGGATCAGAATGGCTGAAAATAATATTCCACCTCTAAAACACGTCTGTTTTGAGCAAGTGGGGAAATGCATTCAACATTTTCAAAATCTTTATAAGTTACATGTCTTCCATTATTGGTTTAACTATTTTCATGTACCTGCTGCTATTAAACCTTTTGTAATTGGAAAATAAAGTATTCTATGTTTGGAATCATAAGTTCATAACAGTAACTTGGCATAAAATTACAAAAAGCATTGTAACAAATATCACCAGACAGAAAGAAGAATAGGCTGACACTAATAATTGTTGATGTTCAATTTGAATGCAGGCAAAACTGATGGATTTAAATTCCATGTCAGTAGTTCTTAATGTATTTAGGTTGCTGTATGTAACTGCAGAAAACCTGTTGTTAGAAGAAAAAAGGAAGGTGGAGTGTATTCCTCTTAAACGAAACAGGTGATATTTCAGGAGCAACAAGTGAGATATGAATGCAATCACATTATGTTACTACCACTGAAATGATAGTGAGTCCTTGAGAACTGTATATTGTACAAGACATTTCTTGGGTTCCTACTCATTTGGATCTGTTGATGTTCAGCACAACTCAGAGGCCTTGAAAATAGCCACCAATTTTCATGAATCAAAAATCTAACTTGTTATTTTCCAACAAAATCCTCCAAAGGGCCTGTTTCAATCTGTGGGAGAAGAGGAATCTGGGCCCATTGTAACCACTGTTTTCTCATATGGCTTTGCCCCTGCTGGGTTATGGGTTTTGCAGTCCCCTGTAAGAACGCACCCACTTGCACAGAACTGTTCTGTGAGCTATTTGTGCTGCCACACATCCCTCACAATTGCACAATTTGTTTTTCTTAAATTATGACCTTTAACTAAAATCTTATTAAACTTGTTATCAACACCTCAGGCAAGCCATGTGAAAGGCCTGAACAATTAACATTATTTTTAATGCTACAACAGCACTGTAACACACCAGCACTTCCCAAATGTGGTGCAGATGTGATGTGTTTCCCATAGAATGAACTTCAATGTGGCTTCATACCTACAGAAACACAGGTTTTGTCATTGCCCAGGGCACAGCCGGCAGCATGTGAACATATGACTCCTTCACCTTCAGTTTTACAGAACTGCTCACAGTTCCTGAGTTGACCTTGCATGTGCATGGTATGACTGCAAAGGAGACAAATGTATAGATTCATGGTGACCTCATAAAAACACAAGCAGCTCATAAAACCTTGCATGCATACACCCCCACCACTTTGGGAAATATGGTGCAATTCCTGCCAAAGGCCTTGGTAATAACAACAGGCAATAATTAGTTTAAAAATGGTAAGCTGTCAACATTAGGTAGACCATCATTCTACACCTTACACTATGTTTCCCAGGTATATATAATATATATATATATATTTGAAGGCAAATCAAGGCATAATCTGTACTTTCCAGAACAGCCATCATACTAAGGGAAAGATGAACACAGGTGTGGATGAGAGGCAAAAATTAGCAACTAAAAGCATCAATAGTAAATGAAGTATTGTACTCTTTGTAGACCCTTGCAGTATTTCTTTTCCATGTGCATATAGCTCATGCTACTTACCTTAGCTCAGGTATTGCAAGATCACAGGCAGAATGTGAGAGCTCTTCCTGGCTCTAACAGTGTGAGACCAAGTAAGCTGGTCCTAACAGATGCCGTCTGACCTGCTCCTACAGATTCATGGTGAGATTCCACAGCTCACCCACACAGCTTAATCCACTCCTTAATTAGCCTTATGATGTCTAAAAAGTGTTTCCTAATATCTAATCTGAGTGTCCCTTAGAGTGATGGGATCCCATTACTTCTTGTCCTAGCTGGTCACCGTCATGAAAATGGAGAAGACGTTTTTATTACATATTTTACAAATTTTCATGGTTGTGTGTCGTGGGATCAAAGGTGAAATTTTGGGTTTGTGTGTATATAATTGCCTTCTATTTACACAGAACCACTGTTCCTGTTTCACAAGATTGCCTGAATCCTCATCTCAGTTTACGGTAGTCCTTCCAGTCTGGAATGAGCTAAATGCAGTGAGTAAACACTCTTCTGTCTTGCATGTCGCTGTGGAAAAAAACAGTATCAGAGATCCTCAGGCTCACCTCTGTGGAGCTCTGCACTCCATATAATCTTTCAATCAGTTTCTCAACCAGACTTGCACCAAATTTGTGGTAGTTTCATCCAGACTGGTGTTTCTGTTGCAATAAAACTGTTATATAAAATGATGTTAGAAGCTCCCTTTAATGGAGTGATCTGAGATGTACTCCATCATCTTTTGCAGTCACCCAGTCTGTTATCCTGTCCTTGGAGGTAATTTATGTGATTTGTTCCCTGGAAGAATTCGATGTGATCTTTTTCCTGACTGGTGTAACTTGGCAGTTTCTTTCCTCCTTGTTGGATGCAAATAATCTGGTACATTAAGGGAGAAATACTTTCTTCTCCACTGGGCACAGACTAACCTTCTTGGTCTTTCTTCCATTATTTCCATACTTAGATCAGTTCTTGATTTTCACATTATGTTTATCTTACTGTGTTTGCTCCTTAGCTTTTCTGGTTTTATGCCAAGATATTTACAATTCTTTTATGCAGATAGAGGTATTTCTATGCTTCCTTCTGGTTAGGTCATGAAAGAGCTCACAGTTTTAATTAATCCTCCCATCCTTTCTTGACCTTGCAATAATTTGGACATTGCCTTAAACATTTTGGGTTTTTGTGAAGTTTTTAGAAGTAGCCTTTCTTTTAAAAAATACATTAATTTTATTCTCTTGTTCTTTTTCTTCATTTTATACATATATTCTCATGAATGAACTCTGTCTTTTACAGTGATTAAAATCATCTATCTTTGTATTATCAGCTACTTCCAGACTATAGATTAAAATTAAATGCACATGAGTGCACTCAGAATTGCTTTCTACATGCTTGTATGAGAAAATTTTCCTTGAAACATTGTGAAGACAGTCAGGGCAACCCGTGTCCCACTAAGTACCTCTCCCATGTCACCTCTGGGATGTCAAAATCTACCTCTAACTCACAGCTCTTGTAATGGGGATGACTCAGGTGTTTGCTCAGTTGTCTCCAACCTGACTTCAGTAACACTGAAATGACTTTTACAACAAAATTAAACAAGAAGGCATGCATTATGTTTGCGGTATGATTCATAAACTTACTCTATAGAGAAGAATGTCAGGGTTCAACTTGAAAGACAGGTGGAATGCCTCATCAAGTGGAGATGTGATAACTGTCATCACTCTCTTGCCTATTCATCTGGTAAACCAGCTCTGT
>VWZG01001034.1:34250-63706 GCA_013396735.1 Grallaria varia | reverse complement strand
AAGTAGAAGCAATCAGCTCGTTGCGGGTTTTTCCGATGGCTACTTGTCAATGGGAAATATGAAAACTTTGAAGAGGGCGTAAGTAGTCCTTTTCACTTTGCCGCTGTTGGAGGTGCAGTGGTCTCATTTTTTACTTTTAGAAAGTATGTTAATTTCAAGAGACCTTCTTAAATGACTTAAATGTTGAGTATAACCTTCAGAAATCCTATTTTGAAAGAAATATTAAGGCATACATGGGTTAAGTGACGCACCTTCTCTGCAGTGGGCTAAAAATGCTTTCCTTACTGTGTCTGTGGATTGAGGAATTGTGGAATGCATGCTGCTTTGTGTCAGACAGTAGGGATGTGTTAGATCTGATTTTTGTAAGTCAGCCTGTTTTATCCAGTAGTATTCAGTGAAACCAGGAAATATGTGTGTTTTGATGAAACAGGTTTTAGAAAGCATTTTTCAGAACCAATTACTGCAATTAGGGCATACTCTGCAAGGCTTCAGTGTGTGAATACTTTGATTTTGGTGATAATATTATTTAAATTCTCCAGGATGAAGCTAGTGAGACAGTATAATTCAATAGCAGATCTGTGCCTGATAACATATCCTTTCATTCATTTCAGCCTTGATGGAAAAGAGGGGGTTGACCCATTCCAAGGCCAGGATGCACATGAATCAAATTTCCCTTTGAAATCTTGGAGATGACTGTAAGGGACTTGTAAACTTCTGAACAATAGAAAAATTAATAGATTATTTTAAAGAGCAATCTCACTTGAAATATTTGGCCAAAATCAAGTAAGCACTTTACTTAAGCAAATCTACAGTGACTCATCAAAAACTACTGATGCATAAATAGTGGAGGCATAAATAGATGACAAGTAAATATTGTGAAGGTACAACTAAAGTTCAGAAGTCTGGAAGAAAAAGGAGTTACAATGCCCAAAGAAAGAAATGAGAAGCTTCTTCTGTTTGGTACTGTTTTAAATTTGTTCAGATTTACTCAATTTTAAGTTCAGTATTGAAGTAGGCTTCAACAGTAGCAACAGTCTTTTGCCTGGCAGCTGAAATAATAATTTCTGTTCTTCTTCCTCAGGCAGAGGATGACATAAACCCAGGTTATTGCATTTGATGGACAGAAATTTCCTCACCTCCTGGCTGTTGCATAACTAATAGTCACTTGCTTGACTAACTTATTTTTCTTCTTTTTTTTTTTTGTTTGTTTTTCAAACCTGTAGGCACTACACTAACCTTGGAGGAGGAAGGATTCCTGTCTGTGCTCTTACTTTTCAAGAGCCTGAGAGTGATCCTCACAATTTTTTCTACCTGTGGGCTGTTCAGTCTACACAACAAAGGTGAATAAAAATTGCCATAAGCTACTGATTTTGCTATTTTTTTTTCAAATATTTGTTCACATACAGCTGTTCCTAAAGGAGGGAGGTGACAGTATTGCTGGTTGCCTTGTGACAGCTTCAGCAGTCTTCGGAGCCTTTGTGAGCCAGTTTGGCTTCCCTGGCAGAAAACAAACAGTGTTCAGCAGACAAATCAATGGTTTCCTGCTGGACTAATGAATCAAGTTAGAGTGTGGAAGGGTGTAGTGCATGAAAGAGAGAGACAGGAGCTTTGTTGGGGAGGAAAGATACCTCTCTCTCTCTGCCTCAGCAAGCTACTTAATCAGCCCAGCTGTTCATAGGGTGGCAGTCTTCTTGAATTTGACTTCAAAGCAGTTTTGATGGAGAACATTTTACTGTTGTATTATTACAACAATTTTTCTTGTCCAGACAACATATTAAAGCTTTCCAGTGGTATGGTTAGCATTTGCCCCTGGAGCTGTTAGTGTCAAAATTTTCTCCTTTTTGTTTTAGCAAGAGAATGCTCTTGAGTAATAAAATGATAATGAGGACTGTAAAGCAGCTTTGTAATCCAGTTTCCTAATTTATACCTTTTTCAGTGAGGGTGATGTTGTGAGTTTACATCTGTTGCAGTTAGCCTTTGGTGACAGGAAACATCTGGCATCTGGACAAATTATGTATGAGGTAAGACGTGCCTGTATGTGAGACATGAAAAGATCAATTTTCCATGAATATCAGTTAAGTTGGTCAGGCTAATATTTACAATGAAAGTTCAGGGAGGAAAAGAAGGAAAAAAACCAAGTGTTTTGGTGAGTGTTCTTGGGCATGGTCTTTGTCCATACTTTTGAAAAACAAGTAATAAAATTTTATACTACAGAGCCATGTGTTCCAACTAGATTCATCTGCAAAGAGCCTGTATGCATTCAATTCCTGAAGAGGAAATAACTCTTACAATGAAATTATTCTTAATTTAAACATCACATGAATGGCATGTAGGAAGGACTTTGAATAGATTTGTGTAACCAAACTGTAGACTTGAGGAAGATTCTATCTGTCTCCTTTTCTTAAAATATGGTCATATGTATGTCTTTTTATGCTTCTGATCTATATTTCATAGTGTTGTTTTTCTTTTGAGCTCTGTCAGCTGGACTTCAAATAACATGTGCCTACAGTGTCTCTCAAGCATTGATCCAGAAACTCAGTAGCTGTAAATATAACTGTTTTACTTTTTGGTCAGGTTACCCCTAAAATCTGCTCTCAAAGCCAAGCAAGAGATGTAGATGCAATGATTAGTGGTATGACTCGGTTAAAAAGTCTCAGTAAATTTTCAGACCTGGTTCCAGAGACAATGTGTTTAAAATGTAGATGAGGTATCATTAGATCTCAGATGTCCAACAGACACGAGAGGCAGCTGTATAATGTTTAATTCTGTTCAGTACTATTCTCGAAACTCTTCCAAGATCTCTTTGAAGAGGAAGTAATCTTAATTCAGATCAAGTCTTTCCTCCTATTTTGATACTTTCTCTTGCATATTCTCAATATGCATGGAATGAAATTGAGGTGATCCTTGTACTGTTGTACTCTGTTTTTATAGGGACTGTACGTTTTGAATTTTTTGGAAGAGTTTAAATTTTGTGCCTTTCTCCTTATGTATAGGGAAGCTCCTTTCTCATTTGGAAGTGTTGCTTTTGAACAGATAAAGGTTGGGTGTTTGGAGAAGGTGGCGTTTCTTTAAAAATGCATAATCTATGATGGTGATACTCTTTAAAAAAAAGCACTCAAAATGATTAAATAATGTAATTGTGTTTGTAACCTGAGAAAGCTATGGTGTAGTTAATGTTAGGCTTGCAACCCTCAGAAGCACAGCAATACATTTACATGTTGTATGGTAGACAGTTTGAATGAATGCTGTGTTTGGAAAGACAGTATTTCAGTTAATATTTTCTTAGAAAATGGTTGTATCAGACAATCCTTTCTGTATATCCATTTCTGTTTGCCTCAAAGCATTTTGCTTACTCTGCAGTAATTCATGATCCTAAACACATGGTCTATGTGCAAACATGTCCTCTTCATACAGAATTGAGAGATATTTTACCCATTAGGCTCCTACAAGATTGTAGGTTCAGCTGGTAAGAGTTTATGAGGTCTGAAAGAAGACTGTTCATCTGTAAGAAGTTCTCATTTATTAGAGAGAGAGAGATGTGTGTTCGCTCTAGTGGTATGCCTATCAATAATACCTCTTGGCAGAGCTTTAGCTGCTGTAATGGTTCTATAATCGACAGGAGCGAAGCCCTTTACATACATGCGTGTTGCATTATTTCAGATATCTTTTTGTAGGTATATATTCAGCTTTGTAAAGACCCTCTGATGTTGCAAGGAATTCTGCAAAACTTGTTTAGATCTGACTAATGTTAAGAAAATGTTAAATTTTGAAAACGTGCAAAAGCCTTTGCAGCCAAACTTCCCCCTTATGATTTGACACTTAATTCTCTTGCATGTCAGATGTAGTTTATATTCATAGGAAATATACAGTATAACATGCATAGTATATTAGATGTTTACATTATTTCATATATAGGTATAATGTATGTTTTTAGTCTCAGAACTAGCTTTTCTCTCTTCATTTTTTTTTCCTCAGGATTTTAAATACTGTGTCAAACTGTACAGTTTAGATCTCAGTGGTGGAATTTTTCCTGTGAGAGGGCAGACCAGCAATACTAAATTCCTCAGCTTTCAGACCATAGAAAAATTTCACAACCATGTTGACAGACAGGACAGTGTTAATGAAGGTTTGTTCTGAAGTCCGTGTTGAGTTATTCTGAACTTCGTGGTTTGGGAATCTCAGCAACGAATGCTTTTCCTGTACCCACAGTCTAGCCAAGCTTGTTGGGCTTATTTGAAAAAAATTGCGTGCTTCAGTAATGTGAGACTTTAAACCTCTGAACATCATTCTATAAGGAAAAAATGGGGTTTATTTTACACTTGCTGACATTCTGGAAGGATGTATGATGGGATCATCTGTACAATGCTTGTCAGTCAGGTTGTTCTGCCCGTTGTCGTCTTTGAACAGTAAGATCATTGTCTCTGTTGCTTAGGAGCATTAACTGAATTTTATTTTCCCTGATCAAGCCTATGCCTGCATCCAGTTGGCAGCTGGTCCCTGGTGGTATTCCCCATGGCTCAGTATTGAGGCCAGTCCTATGGAATATCTTTATCAATGATCTAGACAAGGGAGTCAAGTGCACCCTCAGTCAGTTTGGGACCACCTCGGACAGGAGTGTTGATCTGCTGGAGGATAGGAAGGCTCTGCAGGGGGATTTGGACAGCCAGGATTGATGGGCCAAGGCCAATTGTATGAGGTTCAACAACCCCTTGCAACGCTACAGGCTTGGGGAAGAGTGGCTGGAAATCTGCCTGGTAGAAAAGGATTTAGCAGTCCTGGATGACAGCTGGCTGAATAGGAACGATGCCACACCCCTAGAAAAACCCAAACCCCTCAAAATAACAAGAAGAAGAAGAAAAACCTTTTCTGTTTTGTTTTTATCAAGTTGAAAGACGTGGTGAAATAAGTGTTAGTTTTCTGATGGTTTCTGATTAGATTTTATTCAGAACCTGCTCAAGTTAAGTTCTAGGCACACGTGAGCTTCTGTTGGATGTGTGTTGAGGCTAGCAGTGAAGCTGTCTTCTGAATTGTGAAAGTAATTGTTATATTCAAAGGCAGTTTCAGCAGCTAACAAAACTGAAATGGCACAGAAGGTCTCGATGAGACATAGCAAGGTCTTTGAGGATCCCTAAACAGTACCTATGAACTTGAAAACAAAGAAACATTTTGCCAAACATGCTGTCTTCTTTTGTTCCTTACTCTATCAGAGTAATCACATACTTTGCTTTATGTCTAGAGAATGCATTCCCCCAGAGAAGACAGAGCATTCACTTATTGAGAGAACCAAAATAGAACTGTGAATACTTTATGTTAAAATCTTTATTCCAATCTCCTGTTTGTGTTTTGTAATTAATATAATTAATAATTTATTTAGTATTATAATTGTGTTCTTTCATTCTCAATGTGCTGGAAAGGAGCTATCCTTTAAACTTATAATTGAGTCAAATCTGGAAATTCATCATGCTGGCTCAGTGATACAACTGTATAAGATAAATACGTATTTGCATTCTAAAAGCAGCAATGTATGTGCTTCTGGGTTATTTTTCCCTAAACTATTCATCTAGCATGTAAAACTTAATTAGTTAATAATAAGTTAATAAGTTAATAATAACTAGTTAGTTAATAATACTGTATCTAATTTGGTTTAGACCAAGTATAATTTGAACAAGAGACAGTATGACTGAAACCTATCACAGAGATATTTGATATTCTGTAAATTGTTTTTATAATTCTTAGTAGTGTGTATGTTTCATGAGTGAAAAAGAATTAAGCCAAAATAGAAGGTGGTGCTTTAAAAATAGCAGATACTTGGTATTTTCTAAAATAAAAAACAGTGTCTTGTCTTTGACAGTAATCTCTCCTGACACCAGTGTATCAATCTTGAGCTGGCAAGAGAATACATTTGGTCAAGAAAAACCATCTATTTATTTGGGTATATTTGACATTAATCGCTGGTATCGTGCTCAAATGCCAGACTCACTGAGGTAAGTTTTTATTAAGTTGTTTTCAGTATTCCCACAAATAATCAATTTGAAAGTTGGTGTTTAGCTTCTGCACTTGTTTTCTTTAAGGCCAGAAGACCCCTCCATGATTGTCCTTATTTTGCATTGTGGTCACTGGATACTGGAAAAAGCATGACTTCTCCAAACCTAATTTTGGATATTTTGGTACATGAGCAGAGTTTAATTTGGGGAGTTCCNCACAGTACCTCGGTAGCACTACAGATAAAGTTTCTACAGACAGAGATCATTTTTAAGGGAAGTTTGTAAGTGATGTGATAAAGAAAAGGGCACTCAGGGGATGTCTTTCCAGATGCTGCTATTAAAAAACAGAAACTGGTTGTAATGTAACTGAGAATACAGGAGGCTGTCAAACGTTCCTTGTTTCTGCAGATGTTACGTGCTTGCTGAACTCAGGAGTCATTCACGTGACTTGCACTGGCTTCCTGAAAGAGGTGACTTTTTTACTGTATTTGTATTGAGAATGTCAGGAGATGTCACTTTTCCAAGTTTTCTTTTGGACTGCTTTGAGGGTTGGAGATCATTTTATGCTCATCTTGTCTGTCCGCATGAGTAACTGCATCATATCCTGCCAGTTTTATGCAAATGTTACTGTTCTGGGAAGTATGAGTAGGGACTGAATGCCTGGAAAGGAATGCAGCATTGCTGTAGGAGCAAGAAGAAAAGTGTTGTGGAAACTGGAGAAAGTAATTGCTTCTTTTTAACCCATCAGTCAAACTGCACAGTCTGGAGTTAGGGTTTTGACCCCGATAAACTTGAGAAGGGAAGACAGAATGGAGAAAAAGAAAAATTACTTGACTGTTTCAGAAGAAATGAATGGGTTTTTTTCTCCCCACCTTGACCAAATCATAACTTCTGAGGCACTGCACAGAATCCTTTTGAATTAAGTTTCAGCTCACTAAATATTCCCTGTAAACCAGCTTCTGCACAAACAAGCACAGAAGGGGTCTTCCAAAGTGTGATTTAAAGTTGTGTGTTAGGTGTATTTTCTACAGAATGTATTTTGTGTCAGTGTTCAGGGAAAAAGCAGGACCTGTGTAGTGACAGAGAAGTTAGAAAATTCTTCATCTTTGCAAGGACTGGTATTTTCTTCTACAGGTTGTTTTTTAAAAACTGGAACTGCTAGTTTGGCTGCTGTTTTTAAGACAGAACCTTAGTGATTGAGTATTAATAGTGTCTTAATCAGTGTTTTTTGACTGATGTTTCAGACTTCGAAGAAATCTGGTCTGTTAAACAAGTGAAGCCATTCATGACAGCCGCACTAGGTGTCTTGCAGGTGGCTTGCTGACTTCAAAATTGGTTGATGTCCAGCCATCGAGTTTGAGACAAGTGAGTTCACACTGGGGAATCCAGGGGGAAATACATCCATCCTGTCTGGTGGAACTGTAGAGGCTACGAGACAGGATCATCTGATTATTATGTGATTTGCAAGCTGCACTTAAAGACAAGTGTTGACTTCAAATAGCAAAAGCAAAAGTGTTGTTAGATCCAAACTACTGAGTTTAACTAGTAACAGCCCTCTTAGCAAGATGACCCAGTCCACAGAGTGCTTAGTTTGCAAGCTGGATTTAGACTATTATATTCCAATTAGATGTTCTCATGTCAGCTCTGGTTTGGACATAACTTGGGAAAGCAAAAAATTTTGTGATGACCTTTGCTGAATTGTGACTCTGCTGTTCAGAGACTTGTTGTGCATTTAAGCAGGGATTGCTTTTGAATGCTAGAAAGAGAAAAGTCAGAATTAGGGTCAAGAAGCTTGGTTTGGAGCTTTGTTTGCCACTTGAAGTAGTATTTGGTGGGCTTCCTTGTCTCAAACCCATTTTCAGTAAAAGATGGAAATATGTATATTTTCTAATGTTTAGAAGTTTCTTTGAATGTAGTTATTTTATCTAGAAGGCAAACATACTTTTGAATTAAAACAAAGCAAAGCAAAAAGCACAGAGGAAAATAAAAAGGAAAATGTAAAATGTTATGCAGGCATTTCACCTGAAAGAAGTCTCTGAGCAGCACTTGAAATAAGCTGCTACATTATTTCCCATGTGTGTTCATGCCTGTGCATTGTCCTTCTCAAGGATTGCCATGACACTATACTGCAGTATTTGAACAGCCTGAAACCTAAGCCCATTAGAATTGAAACGTTTCATTTATTTTCTGGCACTTCAACAGATTGTAGCTTAATGTTTTGGGTGTCAAAGCTGCTTCATGTCTTGAGAGTCTAGGATGCTGCTTGACCTGAACTTCACTGTTTCCATGCAAACACAGTTGTATTAGTTCTGTCCCCTTCACGTGTTCCTGGTGGCAAATGTGTGTGCACAAGGTGCATCATGGATGTTAGGATGAGATGAAACTGGAAATAGTAAATAGGAACTCAGAAAATGGTGACTAAAATGCAGAGGCACACAAATACAGATTAGAATTAGCCTGCAGTACTTTGAAATGTCAGAGGAAAACTTTACTGTGTTCCTCAGACCAGCAAGCAGTCCAGCCAGTGCCTAGAATTAATAAAAAGAATGTGGAATTAGTTGCATGTGCAATAATTGACTTTGATGTCTGAATAAGTGCCCAGTTAGAAACAAATGCTTCTGTGAATGGTTCACATATCAAAAGTATGTGAGGTTCTCATTTTATTTTGTCTGCTCTCTTTAGGAGGAGCAATTGGAAGCTGTACTGTCAGCTACTGTCCGGACAAGTCCCTTAGAACTTCTGACTGGATGCATTAAACATTGGACTTCTGAAGGTAATGCTCCTTATATTGTTTTTATGCTCTTTATGTTTTAGTTTGACATTGTGGATGAATTTCTTTTTTTGCTTTCTCTTTGTAAAGAGCAGCCAAGTTCTGCTGTTAATTTACGATTTGTTCTTGAGTGGACATGGAACAAAGTGATCTGTACAAAAGATGAACTGGACCAAATGTGTGAGTACTCATGTTGTAATTTTTGAAGTGTAAAATAATTCTTTGTAAGGGGTCTTCTTCAGAGATGTGCCAGTACATAATACTGCACGTGGTTCATGAAGTGTCCTTTGGAACTCTGTAGTTGCTCTGTTGATTAATGATTTAATATTCTTGATCAGGTGTTCCACTGTTTGATGGCTCCTGCAACTTCATTGACCCGCAGACATTACAGTCCCTTCAGCACTGCCAGTTGCTTTTGAGCAACCTTAGCACAGTCTTAAACTGTTTTCTGACAGAAGCACAAGGTGGGTGATGACAGCACTGCTAAATCTTTGATGTGTTGGATGAAGATTTGGAAGGATGCTTGGGTTGTAACTGGAGACATGAGCTTCTGTTGTTTTGGATGATTGGGAGAGAGATTGGTCTGGGAGGAGGGTCTTAAATCTGAGAAGTTGGGACTATGACTTAAGATGCTTTGATTTTGGGGGGAACAGCTGATTGTGGAGTTGATGTGAGTGGGTAGGGGAGGTTGCATTGAGTCAGCAGTAAAATGTGTAAGCAACTGGGTGGCAATTACAGCAACTGAGTGATAATGTTGAAAGGTATTTTTAATTCTTACTCAGCCATTTATGGTAGTGTGCAAATGGCTAGAAAATATCATGGAAGCCAAAATGAGTAATGTGTAAAGTTTCTTGAGTTTTTTAGCTTCTGATATAAAAAAATGTTGTTGGCATATTGAGAGGAAAAGACGACCACCCCTTTGCTATGGTAAAAATCTCTGCTCTGTGAAAAACAACTGTCTTCTTCATAAGTGTATTTAATAGCCTTTTTTCAGGATTTACAGACTTGACAAATAAGCAGGTGGTAACTAGCCTCATTTCCCTGTACGCACAAGTGGTCATCTGGTTCTGTCGATCCAGTCTCCCTCCTGAGGGTCTAGGTAAGCATAAACTGTAATACCAGAACACTTGTTTTTTACAGTAGAAGCATTACCTTTTGCTTATTGCTCAGAGTGAAAATACACCTTAGAAGTGCTCTTGATTTAAATAGATTTATGAATGCTCATGTGACACATTCAAAAAACCATTTAATAATGAACTTGAGGTTATACTACATTCTCTGAACATTATATCAGCTGTAAACTTGAAATGGATCTCAAGATAAGAAGTAGTAGTGGAACCTTCTGTCTGAGATCACTTCAAGCAAAGGCAAAAACAGGACTGGCTTTTTGAGAGATGAAGACTTCCTGGTGCTTGTCTGCTCTTCTGTCTTTTTACTGTGAAATTTAAGTTGAAAAACATGGTCTTATTTCTTTAACTTGCTTTTATTTTATTGCCTGTAGATGATAATATGCATTTGTCTAGACCTTTCTACAATTACCCCTTGATTCAGAGCTACTACACTGGTCACCGACAGAAACTTGAGCATTTATCAAGGTAAGACTTACAGGAAAGTCCTAAAAAGCTTCCGCTGTTAGACTGTAGGAGAGTGGCTATTCTTGCACTTAACACATCTTTGTCTACACTTCTTTGGTATTACACTTAAGACAACACCAAAGAAAACCTGAAAACTAAAAGGTCATTGCAACTTTTCTCTTGGATTTCTGCTTTGGAGTCCTTTCCTAATTCATTGTGACCTAAGGGCCATCTTTCCTCTGACACAGAAATAACTTTCATGTGCCTTTCAAGCCATAATCATGCCTTTGTATGTGTGCTCCTTTGTTTGACTAATGGGAGATTTGTTTTGTTTTGACTGGAGGAACTCTGTTACACTGAGAGGCTGGAATCAGTGGTTTATTCTGTCCAAATGCTTGTTACTTTTTGTTGCAGAGGAAAATGGGATTCTGACTGCTTGATGATTGATGGAATGGTTTCCCAGTTAGGAGACAAAGTTGAGAAGTTGTGGCAGAGAGATGAAGGTGGAACTGGGAAATACCCCCCTGCTAGTTTACATGTGAGTGTTTTGTTCACTGAAAACGCCATCCCCACCAGCAGGCCCCAAAAGCCAATGATTTTGAAAGGCAGGAGCAGTAGAAAACCTTTGAATCTTTCATTTCAGGCACTGCTGGATCTCTATTTGCTAGAAAGTGTTGAAGAAAGCGACAAACATGCGATTGTATCCTTTCCAGTTTTTGTTACTGCACCTTCAGTATAGGCACACAAATGCTCCTGTATATTTGTCACCTGCATGTTTACCAACACTTTTAAATTTATGCTTCAAACACAATGCAAAAGAACACATTAAGTATATAATGAAGTCCTAGACAGAGGCATTGCTTTATTTCTTTCTAGTTTGGACCTCTTGTGATTTCTTTAGAAGTGCTTTATTGCAAAGTCTTTTCTGATATGAGAAAACAGGTTCCCTAAAAAAGAAAAAAGTAAAAGATCAAAAATTCCCTTAGCTTTTATCAAAATATACCAATTTTTAATATTTTTAAGCACCCATGTCTGTATAATGACTGTGTGATAGAATGGTGCACTAAAATGTGCTGCTTCAGAGTACAAGGGATTTCTAACAGTGTTTTTCCAGTACCTGATTTTTGTCAAAATCACCCCTTTTCCAGGCCAGCTAACAGTGCTTGATTTTGTTGTGTTAGAAGTGCAGGTACACAGAATAAATAAGAGGGAGAAGAGAACGGTCACTGGACAGGAAACTAATTTTTAGGCTGCTGGAACAGGCAGACTTGTTTTGTTGTTGGCTAACCTGACAGGGGAGTCTAGGGAGCAAATACTCTTGTACTCCCACGCTATTTTGTTAGAGATTTTATTAGACATCACAACTGATGTCAGAAAGGGAAAATGACACTTCAAATGCAGGATCCACATGCTGTTTTAAATCCAGTTTTAATCACTCACTGCTAAGTTGCATTTTAAGGGCACCATAATTTACATAAGTTGTTTTTCCTCATTTCCAGGGTATACAGAACAGCTGTAGAATTTGTTTGCTTTAATAAATGAGCATTGGACATTAAAGTGTTTTGAATGCCCAACCAATAGCTCCACTAACTAAAGAAGGAGCCTAAGTCTATAATGGCATTATTTAAATACCGAAATTTGGCCTTTTGGACTACTTTACGAAAATCCAAGAGAGTTTCTTCCTGACTGCTTCTTCAGAAAATCATTTGTCATTACAACCTGACTATCTTCGGGTCATAATAGCTTAAAGTGGGAAGACTAGTATGTTAGTATGTTCTGCGTCCTACCATTTTTATATTCTTATTTAATTGTTTTGCTAAGTGCAATGTGACAAATTTTTGCTCTTACCAATTTATTCATCTTAATTAGGTACTCACTCTCAGGCAATTTACTTGCTGTTGGATATCATGCATTCCTTTCCGAATAAAACAGAAACTTCCATCGACTCCTTTCCAACTGCCTTTGCTATCCCTTGGGGTCTCGTTAAGCTTATTCAAGGGTTTTGGTTTCTAGATCACAATGATTACGAAGTAAGTGTGAACAGTTATCTCAGATATACATTGCAGTGCAGAGCTGTAATCTATGGAATGATCTTTAAAAATGCTATTTAGATATTAGAGGGTACTGAAACAGTAAGGTTTTTTTGGTAACACTGCTCTGACACTTGTAGTAATAAGTTATGATTTGAAGTTTTGCTTTAACTAGTTTGACAGGAAATAAGTTAAAACAAAGGAGTAATCAGCTTTAATAATGCTTGATATTTGAATTTTCCGAGCTATGTATTATAGGAAGTTTTCAGCAGAGCGGTTGAGTACTTTCTCAAAAGTAGTGTTTTGGTACTTTACATGTGAAACCTATGGTGGTAGCAGCGAGATTTGAGAGAGAAGACTGCAGAAGTGACTTTTCAGCCTAATTCCTGTTCTTCCTGATTTGGAGGTTGTTCTTTGCCTGTTGCTATGTCAATAGAATCAGTCTGTTTGTAGAGTAACTTACTATTTAGTAAATTATTTGTAAAAAGGGGTATGTGCACCCTGAGATTTGTTAACTTAGAAAAACCTGAATTATTCCTTTTAAAACATTCACTTTGTCCTTTATGGCGAACTGAATTTTTCTCTGCAAATACTGAAGAATTTTTGTTGACATGTCCTGGGTCAAGTATTTCACTAGTTAGACATCTAAGTTTGTCTAACCCACCTCTAGCCATGCTTAAGAAATTTTGACTGTAGGTGTTGCCTCTGTGTGTGTGTACGCATTGTAATCAACCAGGTCTCTACCTTGTACAGAATTCTCTGGCCCTGCTCTTTCATCCAGCTACAATCAAAACTGTGCCCTGGCAACACAGGAGAATTATTCAGTCCCTCATGTGCCAGGGAGAGCACAGGCGAGCCCTCAGGTACATACAGATAATGAAGCCGTCCATGGCGAGCAGCAGCGAAGTGCGGCTTTTCCTCACCGTGTTGTTGTCCAATAGGTAAGGAAAGGTATTCCACTGTTTTGGCCTTCAGAGACTGGGAGAGGTGGAGAACAGATGGTACAAGTTTCTCTACATTTCCTTTAATCTTTGAATGAATACAATGACTTTGGGGCATGTTTTTGGTGATACTGTTCCTATTCTTTTCCATCTCCTGAAAATGAACCACAGGTGCATGGTGGAGGCTTGGGGTCTGTTGCAGCAGCATACCACTAAGTTAAACATAGAAGAGCTGTTAAAACACATGTATGAGATCTGTCAGGAGATGGGGCTAATGGAAGATTTACTGAAGCTGCCATTCACAGGCATTGAAAAAGTAAGCATGGAGAAGAAACAAAATGGTCTCTTTGTCAAGAAAGGAGGCAGAATGATACTGAGTTTTTGTAATGTGCTGTTTCTCACAGGAGTGTCTAGAGAAGTTTTTACAGAGCAGTGCTGGTGTTCAGAGTCATGAGTTTCTTTTAGTCCACCATCTGCAGTGTGCCAACTATATCCCTGCACTACAGCTGAATCAGTCAATGAAGGGTAATCTTACGGTAAGGGTAGAACTCCTGTCAAGTGTGCAAATCTCTGTAGTTGTCACTAACCAGTTTTGCCAATAAAAACCCCTGCTTTTTCTTGTACCATTCTTTGAAAGACTAGGAATAATTTTACTATGGCAAAGCTGCTGGGTGAAGCTATAAATTAAATGTTGAAGGCCATGGTTAACTCCAGTTAAAATAGTTTGTTTGGCTCTGAGGGATAAATAGCATCTTGTCTACCATCCCGTCTGTTCATTCAGTTCCTCAAAACCCTTTGCTATGTATGACTTAGCCTATGGAAGTTCTATTTGTCACTGTTCCGTGGAATGAAGTGTGTGTTGTATATCATGTATTTTATTTCTCTGAGAACAGTCCAGATGCTTCACAGGTAAAACATGTGTAGTGGGTTTTGGTTAGTAGTTTGGGGTTTTAAAATTATTTTCTCTAACCACAGTGCAAGCTCTATGATTTCACAACTTTCTTATTACTTTTTTGACATAAATTCTTATCTACGTTTCTTAAAATATCAAGATGAATTTTTGTGTTATGTGAACTTCTGTTAGGGATCTCTGATACATTTGCCGGTTTCTGGAAGCATAGTTTTCCAGTAAATCAGACTTATGAGGTGGTCTTGGAAGGTTTAGGTTCTGCATGTGGTAACTGTCTTCCAGCCTGCTTTGTGTAGACAGTTTTTTCTAACTGGCTTTAATTTCCCCATCATTTTCTTCAACATAATTTGCAGTTGCCTTGTGTATCATCTTAGACATTGGTATTTCAGGAAGCCCAAGGGAAAGCCTGCTCTTCTGAAAACTATTTGAAAATTCCAGGTGCTAACAAGTATCTGAGAATAAAGCCCTATAGATTGCCAGCATAGTTTTAACTGGGAGTTGTAGGTTCTGCTGTTATTCCAGTCTGCCTTGCACTTTGCTAAACTACCAGATGAAATTGGTTTGTGCCGCTGGATAGAACTTGCTGTAGTTCTGTGCAGTGGATGTATTTTACCATATCTTAGGGCAAATTTAGGCCCTATAATTAGAAAGAGCAGAGATTATTCGATGCCATGAATTTCTTGCAAATAGTTAACTTTTTGCTTTACACGTTTCATTTGCCAGAATCATGATCCTCGCTTGAGAGAGAGAGCAGTTGCCAGAAATTCTCTATTAGACCAATATAGCAAAATCCTGCCCACAGTTCAAAGGAAGCTGGCTGTAGAAAGAACCAAGCCTTACTGTTTCTTCATCAGTCTTAAGAGAAGGTAACTTTCAGAGGGGGGAAACTATGGACAACCAACCACCACTTTGATTACACAAGGCTGGTATTCACCCTCTTGCTTTACAGTCCTAAGGCCAAAGGCATTATCAGCAGTAACAAGACAAGCTAATGAATGAAATACGTAAGTGCATCAATAAAGTATTATCCAAAATTGGAGAACTATGGTTAGGAAATAAGCAGTATTGCAGTTTGTCCCCCAGTTTTGAGAAATATTTATTTTTATTGCATGGGACAAAGCAAATTAAACTTGGACTTTTCAATCTATAGAACTACTTAAAGATGCACCATCTCGGTATTTAAGTGCTCAGTAGCTCTGTACAGTTTGACATGCATTCCTAGAAGCCAGATGTGCATGCTTCAGATTCTTAACCCAGTTATGTGAATGACAACTAAGATGTCAGGCAAGTGCTGTCAGTGTCTTGTCAAATTCAGTGATGACTTTTTGCAGTAATTTTAGTCATCAGTTGTTTGTGTTAAGCTGCATTTCTATTCATTGCCACCAAACTGATGCAAGGCAATAAAACCTGACTTTGCCCCTTGGTTCTGATTGTTTTGCCTTTGTCTATCTGAACAGAAGTGTTGTGATCTCTCTGAATCATAACCTGGGTGTTGTTATGAAATATGACCCATACCATTGAACCAACCCTTTCAATACTGTAAAATATTCCTGAGCTTTCCCCTGTCAGACAGAGAGTGGGTCACTTTCCTCGCTAGTAGAAAGTACATTGTATGTTTCTAACTTTACATTTGGAGTTGATCTGAAAGGAAATGCAGCTTTTCACTGTGCTCAGTTTCATCTAGCTGAGTCTGAAGTAGTCTGTTTGGTAATGAATAAAGTATTAACAGACGTGTTTTAACTTCAGGTTCTTGAAGACAGTGCACTGAAGGCATAAACTTAAAAAGCAGCACCTAAGCCATGACCACACAATGAATTACATCCATTAAGAAATTTTCAAGACAGCTATGATACTATAAAGCATCAGTTTGTATGTGATCAGATAACAAAACAGATGAATGTGATGCAGCTGAAATAGAGACCTTCATGTATCTCAGAGTAATTTTCAGAGTTTTTGCAAGTTCTACTGATACAACAAAAAAAGCCTCCACACAGAAAAATAATTTAATGTATTCATCACTCCCCAAAATAATGAAGGCTACCTTTCAATATTTCTGTGACTCAAGGCCTTCCATTCCCTACAAATACATACCCAGAGAGCAGGATAACTTGACATCACACTTTCATAATTATGCTAGCAGCAAAACCCAGACTCATCAGTCACAGTATCAAGTGGTATGAAATAGGCCAGTGCACCCAGAATCTGGATCACATCAGGTCAGCCAGCCTTCAAAATGATCAACAGAACAAGCCTCCTTCTTTACATAAGCAAAAGCACAATATGGTTTATTATTACTTACTAACTACAGAAACCTTATTATACAGATCTGCACTAAGAACAGTGATTAAATAAAGGAAAGATTCATTGAAAACGGGATTAGACATATGCCAAACACATGAGCAGTAACTAGTGGTTTCGCCTGCTAAGGCACTTGTTATCCCAGGCCTGCCTGTTTTACATAGTTGCAGAAGGGCTGACGCGAGGTAGCTACAGTTACTCATGAAGCAGATGCTACAGTGGGATGAATGAGATTCAAATTCTAGAACTAGTACCCAAGAAGTTACCAATTTAATATGTCTATGAATTAAAACTCAATACCTACCCTTTAGAGGTTTGCTTACTATAGCAAGTAGTATTATAACTTTTAACTCAAATTTTCTTTTGTTTCTGCTGCAAACAATAGCACAGTGAAACTATTTTACAGTTAGGCTTTTGCAGCCAAATGAGTTTTATTTGAGTTAGACCCAGGCAAGGTGTTAATTCATAGTTATATTTTGACTTCAGACTTCAGGCTTGCTAATAACAGAGAACTCAACACCACGTCTGTTGAGGCGATCAATCAGTTTTGTTTTGGAGAAGGCAGCTCCCGGAGAATATACACCACCCCTGTTAGTGAAAATCAAAAGAGAAAAACATTAGTGCCACATTGATTGAGGGACGCCGTTTTGTGAAATCAAAGCTGTGCTTCCCTGACTAAGAAAGAAAAAGCCATTTTGTCCCAGAACAGAAGGGATAAGGAATTTGGCAAGGTAGTTGTAGTCCTAGATTCATTTCTGCACCCTGCAAACCCAACAGAAACCATTCCATTAACTGAACATATAGACACTGATGCAAAAGCCTGACTAAAAGCCTAAGAATACACCCTTTCGAACTGAAAGACTGATGAAGACCATCAGTCTTAAAATCAGCTTGTGGTGAAGCATCTCCCTTGCACAGCCAGTTGGGTAACACAAAAATCCACAGGGCTGATATGTGTATTTTGAAAGAGAAACATTTGCACAGAGTAGCTTTAAGGGACAGCAAGCTGCTCAGAATGCGAAAGTACTTACCGTTTAGGCAGAGAAGCTGCATCTTCCAGGAGAGATACAGCTGCCTGAACCATTGCAATGGGTGTAGCAACATATCCAGGCTCTGAAAAACAAAACAAAAATCCCAAATGATGTACAGCGTGTTGAAACGTAGAATGTAACCTTGTTCTTCCCTACAGCATTCTGAAGAATAATCTCTTTGGCAATGAAACAGCCTTCCCCATTTAAGAACAGCTTTTTTACCCAATAATCAGTTCAAGTAGCTGGTGAAGTCCTTAAGATCTAATCCAGACAAATACTGCTTCACATATAACCATACCACAAACATGAGTGACCACATCATGGTGACAGAGGGCTCTCTGATACAGCAAGAGCTCTCTCCATCCTGTGTTTAAATTGACTTTTGCTGTGAGACACTTGTCTTCAGCTACATCACTAGTTATTTAAAGAAGCTATGCTACATTAGCTCTTTTCTGAATGTACATTCTTGCTCTCTCCAAACCATTTAAGGTGCCACCTCCCCTTAAGGAATGACCTGAACAGAAGTACGCTATACTAGGAATTATACCACACCAGATCTGTTTAAGTTCACTCTCAGGGAACTGGAAATCAACAAGTAGTCAGTTGAGGCTACAACAACTGAAAACTATCCTTAAAGCCCTCTCCCTTCAATGGCTTTACTTGGTGAAAATTAAAACTGGAACAGGCAAAGCCAGAGGAAATAGAATGACAGGAATGCCAGTGAACTGGCTATTTCAAAAACCAGGTCACAATGAATTCCAGTATCCAAGGTAACACACTGTAAAGGCTGTTGACTTTGCTCACCTTGCAAGTGCTTCTCAAGCGTGAAAGGGATAGCAGTAGAATCATAAACCTATTGTGGAGGAGGGAATGCAAGGCAAAAGCAGTTTGCTGCTACTAGCACACATACCTGGTCCTTTCACTTCAGTGCAGATCTTCACATTTGGTTTGCCACTCTGGGGATCTTGTCCCTCACTGTAACCCTCACCGAAAAAAGTCATTGTAAAAGAGGTTCCATCCATCTGTAGTGAACAAGACAAGCATGGTCACCAAAACAGTAACTCAATGACATCAGGCAAGCACAAGTAGTAAATTAAGCATACAAGTTCTACATAAAGAATTCTGCTAAATACTGTAATCCATTTAAATATGAGAGTACTTATTTTGAGTTATTGTTTAAAAGGCGTAATCTCATCTCAATTTTTAATCACTTTCACTTTGTTGGAACTGTTCTTATTCTGAAGTCCATTTATTCTCTCAGCACTTTCAGCCCTGGGTTTTCGCTAATCAGTCTCTCTCGGTCGCCAACTTTGATAGTGCTCTGAGCCACCCATATAAATACATCAGGCCCAGCAACATTACCAATTTATTTCTCATAGGAGTTACACATACTCTGATGCCTGATAACAGAAAGCACGATTACATAAATATTCAATAACTACCTGAACAAGCCCACACAACATGCATTTGGGCCTAGAGGGGAAGCCGTGCAAGAAATGGCTGAGGTCACTTAAGTCACTTAGTCTGTCCAGCTTGGAGAACAGGAAGCTGAGGGAGACCTCACTGCACTTACTACTTCCTTGTGAGGGGAAGAGGAGGGGCAGGCACTGATCTCCTCTCTGTGGTGACCAGTGACAGGACTATGGGAATGGCCTGAAGTTGTGTCAGGGGAGGTTCAGGTTGGGTATTAGAAAGAGGTTCTTCTCCCAGTAGGTGGTGGCCACTGGAACAGCCTCCCCAGGGAAGTGGTCACAGCACCAAGCTTGTTCAAGAAGCATTTGGACAATAGTCTCAGGCACATGCTGTGACACTCAGGGCTGTCCTGTGCAGGGCCAGGAACTGAACTTTGATGATCCTAGTGGGTCCCTTGCAACTCAGAATATTCTTTGATTCATTTAGAAATTATTTCTCTGAGACTCAGCAGTTGATTCTAAATTACTATTCCACCATTAATGTAATAAATGTATTGATTAACTGTGATGGAACATAGTCAAATTACCTGTTTCTGGGTTGGTCCTTCCTTTGTGAAGCGTCCAGCAGAGAAAAATTCCGGGTACTACAGGATGAGAGAGAAAGGCAAAAAAAAAAAGAAAAAGATAAAGACCAACAGTAAACTAGAGAGGAAATTAAAAACGTCTCCAAACACTACGTTATTTTGTGTTATGAAAACTTACTTTTGCCAGAAGTTTTCTTCCAAAGTTAAACTTCACCAGAAGAAGAAATAACATGCCAGCAAACATCAGTTTGATAACAGAGCCAAGACCACCTATGTTCACATAACCACCATACTGGACCTGATGCAAAAACATATTTTCAGTGGTAATATTTACATTAAATTTTTTTGCATCAATTAATTAAAAAAAACAATTACCCACAAAGTAAGATGCAATTTTTTCCATACAACAGACAGCATTTTAAAAAAGGGCCTTACTAAGCAACTCTTTGAAGAATGCTTCCACTTTATCATCCATTCTGAGAAGACAGTGAAACTACAGAGTGGTGAGGGAGCAGGCATGGTAAACATGAATGGAAAACTTTATACAAAGATATGTTTTGGTATCTGATTTCAACCTTCTTTCCTAGATCTTCCTTTTTTCCTCTATGCTTTTCTTCAAGAGAAACTGAAATAGCACTGGCAAGCCTTTCTCATTAGTAGCTTCCAAAGTATTTTTAAAGTGCTGTCTCACTCTCATCTCTTAACTGATGCATGATTCTGCACAAAAGTTATACAGATTGTTGGTGCTGATCTCCTCTCAGGAAACCATGGAACACAAAAATTAAACATCTTTTCCACCACCATCACTTCACACTGCCTTTTTACTCTGCATACTGGAGACCCGAGCATCAAAGTCTTAAGATATAAATGAACAGCATATGAATTCTTTATCAGAGAATTTACTACGCTGTATGGCTGGCTACAGCTACACAGACTAAAATTATGATCCTTTCAGAAACTCTGCTGATACAAGAAGAAAAGCCTATGCACAGAAACAGAATTTAAAATATTTATTATGAAGGCTATCTTTCCATGTATTTCCATGACTCAAGGTTTCCATTCCTTACAAACACATATCCAGAATTCAGCAGGAGAACCCTACAAGACACTCTCAGAACTATCATGTTAGCAGCCAAAAGCAGGCTCATGACTCACAGTATAAAGCAGTATGAAACAGGCCAGCGCCCCCGTAAGACAAAGTATACAAGTAACAGTAACTTACGGGTGTTTCCTGCAACTCTGTGTGCAAATAACGCTGAGTCCGTTTCACAACAGAACCATCAGATCCCATGAATGGAATGGAGTACTCTTTGAATTCCTGATTGTAAAACACAAATCCTCTGCAAATAGAAAAAAATAAAAGTCATAAAAAATGTTCCCGTGGTTGTGCAAACTAAAAGAAACTGATCATAATGGCCTTACCATTACCAGCTTTCTCTCAAGCATTTTTATGACATTATCTCTTTCCACTAAAAGCAAACAATTCTAAATTTATCCCTGGCTCACTCAAAATTCCATGCACTATAGCAAGGATGAATTTGATAGTGAATACAGTGGTATTCTCTTCTTTTTTCCCATTCTACTAATCACTTCAGAAATCAAAAGTCTGATATGTCATTAGAAGTCTTTTAGAAGAAGTTAACTGTGAAACCTGGTAAAAGCTGGGACGTGTTCTCTCTTCAGTACGACATGAACAAACTAGTAAAGCTAAACTGATCTTCAGTTCTACTAGATGAACATCTATGCATTCATATTATACTGAAGTCCTAAACACATCCTTTTAGTATTTATTTAATACTATGTTAGCAATCTTAAAAACTGGAACTGTTAGAAGACAGCATGTTTCACGTCTTATGCTTATACCTTCTTTTAAGCTTTGCACCAACTACAGGAACGGGGGCATATCCTATCTTTTTTCGAAGCTTCCTCAGGTTGTCTTCATCCGCAAGGCCATAGACAGCTGACTTCCAGGTCCCATCGTGTACACAAACACCCTGGTGACATACCCAAAACAGTATTTAAAGGTTTCATGTATTATTTGAATGATGATACTACAATTATTACATATATGTATTATGATTGCATGCATTATAATATATTGAAATGGAGGGGGATGAGCTTGGCTAGATGCCAGGTACCCACCAAGACGTTTTATCACTCTCCTCCTAGCTAAGATAGGGAGAGGAAAAAGTAAGAGGAAAAATTCCTTGTGTGTCAAGATAAAGGCAACTTAATAAAGCAAAAGCTGTGAATGGAAGAAAAGGAAAACAAAACATTTCTACTCTACTTCCCATCAGGAGACGATGTCCAGCCACTTCCTGGGAAGCAGAACTTCAGTACATGGAGTGTTTGCTCCACAACACAGGTGTCACAGTAACAAACACCACCTACCCTTCCTTTTATTGCCGAGCAGAACTCGCATGGCATGGAACATCCCTTTGATCAGTTTTAGGCAGCTGTCCTGGCCATGTCCCCCCCCACGATCTCTCCCACCCCCAGCCTGCTGGATGAGGGAGAGAATGTTGCAGAGACAGCCTGACAGCCTTAAGTGCTATGGGAACAGTGCTCAGCAGTAGCCAAAACATTGGTGTGTTATCAACACCTTTGCAGCTACAACACAAAGCACAGAACTGTGAGGGCTGCTATGGGGAAATGAACTCCATCTCAGCCAGACACAATACAATCTTCACCCCTCATTCCATATGATCTGCAACATGCTCAGGCCCCACATAATTTAATACAACTGTATCTCTTCCAACCACCCCATTGTAGTTAATTCCCATTACTGATCTCTCTTCTTACCAACACTTAGAACTTACACTGCACATATATAAATCATTTTTCTACCCAACAAACAGATTTATGCATACCCATTAACTACCATTCTCTGTTCGTTAACAGATGGGTATTACTCTCCCATTCCATGGGCTTCCTACACTCCTCCAGAAGTTTGTAAGAACAGGCTGTGACTTGGTCCCTATCTATGAAGACGGGTGGTTAAGCCAGAAGCAGCAGTGTTTGACTGTTGGGCATCAAGACTGGCTTGGATCATCATTGCATTGTTTTAACAACAACATTAGAATTATTACATATATTACACAGTATTACAATTACTACCTACCTGTATTATTATTACACGCACTAAAGCATATTGAAACAACTCGCCCCCCAACAAACAAAAAAACCAAACAGCTGAACACTAGGATTACTGGCACTACACTATGGATCTGTTACAGTTTTACTTGTGCAAGAATCCTTCCCACATCTCTGCAAAACCAAAATAATTCTTGAAACAGCTTACCACAACAAACTGTAAGTAGACAGCCTCTACAAAAAGATGTTACAAAAGGGTGTTTGCTCTGAATGCTTTTATTAGCTCCTAAAGCTCTTAGACTCATCACCAAAGAACTGCCAGCTTGCTCCTTGGTCTGAATTAACATAGCAACAGTTATTTTGATAGTTATGTTATCACAAAAACCTTGGAGTTCCAAGAAAGCAGAAACCAACTAACCTCAGGCCCAGATTTCACCGACAGGAAACTTTCGACAGCAGTTAAGGTTCCTGTAAGGGAGGAGAAAACATTACTTGGCACATGCAGTCATTAATTTGCAAAACCAGAGCATGCTCTGGTAGACTCAAATACCAGACCACTAACATTATCAGCTGAAAAGGCAGAGTTACATCTTTATCTCTAAGCCAGATAACACTAAGATGCACAGCTCTCTGGATAAGCAAGTATGAAATTTCTTGCATAACGTGCTTCAATAAGGGTCACTAATACTACCTTCACTCATCAAATTTTTTTCATTTGTTTTATCTAGTTAATAATGTCAATAATTCATTGGAATAAAAAAAGAAAAGAAATATTGAGCCGTATTTAGTTTTCCTCCAAATTTCAAAATAAAGGATGACATAGGCTGTGGCAGCAAAGGTGGACTTCAAAATTTAGGTACATCTGAAATAAATTTAAAAAAAAAAGAAAAAGCCACCAAAATAAAACCATCCACAAATGCCCCAGAATACCAAAACACACAAAGTATTCCAAAATATTCATTTAAGCACAGCCTGTGTTTTGCAAAGAATGCTTAGTTGCGATGAATAGAAGAACAAAACAATGCCTCCAAATTCTGAGTTGTTTTGCTTTGCTCAGTTCCGAGATTGTAAAACTACTTGTATGAGTAAATTTTCATAAAACAAGCAACCCAATAGACAGGTGGTAATGCCATAAAGTCAAAGTAAGAGAAGATAAAAGACATCTTTATTTGAAATAGGTAACAAATATCAAATTACAACCTCATGAACACCCAGATACTCATTTCCATGCCTTGCTTCTCCCTCCATCAGATCCCAACTGAGGTTTCTTCAACTGAAAGTTCACAATACACTCCAGTGTAAACCAATCCTATTTAATGGCCTTTTTAATAGTCCATAAAAGAAAATATCTGGATACTCTTATCGGCCCTCCCAACTGAAAGTCAGACCTGATGAACAAAGTATCCTCATTTGAGATCAGGATCAAGTACTATTTAGACAGAATTAACTCCTCTCACATTTTTTCTCAACTATATTTCTCCTCTTTCAGTTACCCTCTAGCTGCTATTAAAGTAAAAGGTATGCTACTTACACTCACACAACAGCTTCTTAGAGCTTGCAGTTGTAGAAAACTTAGGAAACCTGACTACCCACCGATCTGTGGGCCCTTTCCCACAGCTGTCCTGTCCTCACTGTCTCTTCCCTACAGGATTCTCTGCACTTGCCTAGAGATGTCCACACACTGGCTGAACAGCCTACAGCTCACAGCTGAAGAGTCTGTCCTCTCAGTGAGCAACATGACCTTGAATCCCTCTTCTATCAATCTTCTCCAATCTAAAGAGAATATGACTACCACGTTTGGTTGAAACTGGTCACCTGCTAAAGGCAGGCAAAAAGAGACACTGAAAGAGTTTCCACAGAAGCACTGCTGCTTGAGGAAACCAGATGAAAGAATAATCTGCATTTCCTTTTCACTGTAAGGACACACTTATTCAAGTCACCTTTCAACTTGTCTCTGGTGTACAGTACTCCCATATCGGCTGGTATGGAGTCAAAACCACAGCTTCCAACGACATATACTCCCTTTTCCGCAGCTCTTTCGTTGTATTTCAGGTACATTCCCTCCAGAAACTAAAACACAGTCAGAACAAACATTTTAAGCAGAAATCCATTCTTGGCCATACCCAATATCAGCCATCAGTGCTTTACTGGCACATTAGGGCACCGTACATGCTTCAAACCACTTACGGGCATCTTTAAGACAGATATCCATATATAGATACAAAAAACTTCTGGTCTAGGGTATGAAAGTTTTACAGCAGCGCAAATAAATGTACAGAATTCTTATGCAGAACAACTGAGGCTTGAAGCAGAATTCAGTAATTTGGGATTTCCAAAGAGAACCTAAGAAGCTCTAGTCTTAAAGCAAGAAAACTATACAAGTAATACACATTAGAGTACTTTAAAATAATTAAGGCATCTTAAAATGATGATCAGGAGACAGAATTTGTCTTCATGTTCAGAAACATACTAAACAAACACTCCTTTCACAGATCCTTCATGTAAGGCAGTGGTTTTTTACTGTCACATACCTGGGGCTCTCCACTGATGTCAATGCAGCTTGCACCATTTTCAACACAAGCTTCTACCACAGGCTCTCCAAAGAACCTATACTATAGAAGGAAGGAACGCCACACGTAACAGAAGAAAATCCACATACCAGAGCTCACCCAATGTACTTTATCTAGCATGTATCTCTACTATGAAAACAAACTTGGTGTCTATTGACTTTGCTGAGTGGAGCTACAAACGTAATAGCACTTTTCTTTCTTGGCGGTGTGGGGAGAAGAAACAGTGCAACAAACCTCATCACTGATAACGGAGTTTGCTGCACAGACTACTGCTACACCCAATTTCTCTCATAAAAATCAGATCACCAAGACCGAACTGAATATTGCTGCTAATCCCACTCTCTGCTTTTTGCACTCTGTTATCAGCATGCTCTCTTGCTTAAGCACTCTTCGTTTCGAAGACGTTGCCATGACCAGCTTCCAGCTCCCGTATTCTGATGCCCTCTGAGCACACTGGAAACACTGCAAGTTTTACCAGAGCCAAGAGCCTACAGCTGCAAGCCTGCAGCCCCCTTCTCCTGCTCCACTTCTAACCCCAGTGCCACTTAAACCACTTCACCCCAACTCGAGACGCTGGGCCCAACTTCACCATCACCACTTCTCACGCCACCCGTGAAAGGACTCCAAACAAACCCGGCCGCGTTTCAGCGAGGAGACCTGTCCATGAGCCCGGAAACCCTCGGGGGCCACTGCAGTACGCGGCTGTCCTTCGGGTTCGCTGCAAGGAGTCCCGGGCTGGCCCTGGCAGCTGGGCCCGGCAGCCCCCCATTCCCCGGGCAGCCCCCGGTGTCCCCGGCAGCCCCTCGCGCCCCTCACTCACCGGGCCCACGCAGTTGAGCACCACCCGTGCCTGCCTCGCCATGGCGGCCAGCGAGCCCGCGTCGCCCACATCGCACAGCAGCACATCGACCTCCGTTCCCAGCGCCGCCTTCCCTGCGCACCGGGGACCGCGGTCAGCCGCGCCGCCCTGCCCGGGCCGAGCCCCGCGGCCCTTCCCCGCACCCCTGCCCGCCCCTGCCCGGCCCGTACCCAGCCGCTCGGCCGCCCGCTCCAGCACGGCCCGCAGCTTCTCGCGGCTCCGCCCGGCCACGGCCCAGCGCAGGGGGCCGCCGCACAGCCGCCCCTCGCCGGCCGCCGCCCGCGCCACCTCCTCCACCACGAACTGGCCGGTGAAGCCCGAGGCGCCGAACACCACCACGTCGTAGGGCCGCTCGGCCGCCTTGGTGCTGCTGCTGGTGGTGCCGCCGGCCGCCATGGCGAGAACAGCCGCCGCAGTGAGGGGAGCGATGGGCAGCGCCGGCACCTCGGCGAGCGCAGCCCCGCCCCGCTCCGCCCCCCGGGCGCCGGGCGCCGGCGCGGGGTGCTGGCGTTGCGGTGCCGGGGAAGGCGGGGAGGTAGGTGGTGCCCCTCTAGCACAAGCGTGCCAGGGTACGGCCGACAGGGCTTGGAGCGCGGCGGTGCGAGCAGCAACATTTGTAGAGAGGGGCCGCCACAGAATCATAGGATGGTTCGGGGTGAAAGGACCTCAAAGATCACCCAGTTCCAACCCCTCCGCAGTGGGCAAGGACACCTTCACCTAGGCCGAGCTGATCAGAGCCCCTTCCAGCCTGGCCTTGGACACCTCCAGGGTCGGAGCACCCACAGCTTCTCTGAGCAGCCTGTGCCGGTGCCTCACCATCCACCACAGCAGAGAACTGCCTCTTAATGTCTCATCTAAACCTACTCTTTCAATTTGAAGCCATTCCCTCTTGCCCTGTAACTACATGCTCTTATAAATAGTCTTGCCCCATCTTTGCTGTAAATTTCCTTCAGGTACTGGAAGGCTGCCATTACGTCAGCCCAAAGCCTTCCATTTCCCAGGCTGAACAATGTAAATTCTCTCATTTTTTCCTCATAGGAGAGGTGCTTCATCCCTCTGATGGGCTTGGCAGCCCTCCTCTGGGTCCCCATCACTGGTCCCACAGCAGACATCCTCTCTCATGGTGAGCACAGCTCATTGCTACTGCTGTAGGCATTTCAGCACAGGTAATACAGATGATCTGCAACTAAAGAAAAAAAGAAAACATTAATTACCTAGAAGGAATGTGTTTCCCCCCAAAACTGCAGCAAATATTTATGGTTTGCTCAACACCAAAAGCAGAACAGTGCACAATGTGAAGTTCCTGCTGCAGTGGGGAGGAGCAGTGGCCCTGCTGAGGCACTTCGGTACAGAACATCTGAGGCTGCACGGAGTGGTGAGGCATGGCCATATTTTCTGTGCTTTCCACAGCCACGTTGCTCACCTGGATTCCAGAGGCTCGCAGCAAGTCACGCAGGAACAGCCTCGTGAATCCTGCTCACGGGCCCTTTTTCCCCAGGGAGCATCTACTGCTTCTAAACTGTTCCCAACAGAGACCTGTCAAACCTGTTTTAAAACCTCTGGTGACAGACACTTCCACACTGTTCCTCAGGCAGTCCCCACCTGCATTTGTTTTACATACAGCTGGAGACCAGAAGCCAGATCTTGAGATCCTGTAAATTTTAGCCCCATACTATTTATCCTTTTTCTCGAGGACACTGGCAAAAGATTTAAACCCGGAGGAGTATATACAATGATGCTGCAAAGCTGGAAACTGCCATGCATCTCCTCAGTCTTCCCTATACTAAAAAGATTTTGATTTTTCCATACAGGCCACTTCATACATACATTTTTTCCTGTTCTCTTCTGAACTCTCTCCAGCTGTTTTACATTTTTCTTATAACCTAGTGTTCACTACTAGACCCCACATTCACATCGTCAGTGCTAAATTGACTGAGAAGGTTATTTGATGTGATGGAGTTTACCACTGTTTCTACATGCCTCAAACCTTAGCTTTCTTTTTTTTTTTTCTCCTTTTTGCAAGTGTCACAATGTTGCTGCACTTGCATCTCATGATCTGTTCCACTTCAGAGACTTTTTCAAATTACTGCTACCTAACCAGTATTTTCCCATCTCAGATTTGTACTGAAGAGTAATGACCTTTCTGAATACATGCTAAACATTTCTTCTCCAAGGCTGTAGATCCTCTCCTCTAAGCATCAGTATCAACTCCTTGAGTAGTGCTGATGCAGTTGTTTGTAGGCCTACACCATCAGCTGTGCCAGTGAAACAACTCAGTCTAACAAAAAACAAAGAGTGGGGGAGGGAAGGACAAAGACGGTTTTTGTGCTCCTTTTTAATTCAGATAATTTTGTTGATCTGATTTACAGAGTAACCCTGCAAAACCAGTTTCATGTGTTTGAGGTCACTGAACATCTAATTAGTCACGCTGGTCTCTTCTACCTTCCTCTCCTTCCTACACTCAGGGATAATTTCCATCCATGCTCACAAGACTGTTGAACTCCTCTGAGCTACTTTCTTCTTACTCTCAATTTTTCTCTTCTGCCATCAACTGTCAAAGTAAAGTCTGTTTTCTTTGAGGCCTCTGACTTTGGTCTTCCATTCTCCTTTATCTTTTGCAAAAGATTTGGAAAAACGTTGCAACAATAAACAACAGATACTTTCCCCTCCAATCTGAAGTTAATGAAAGTCGTTATTTCTTCAGACTTTGCATTAACATTTAAAAGTATTCACCAACAGGAGGCTGTAAGAAGTCTGCAAATTTACAGAGGGATTTTGACACAGCTTGCAGGTCTGGGTGGGATCCCGACTGCTTTTTTCATCCCTTTGCTCCAGATGCTTGCCTCTCTTGCCTACTCTCCCTCTTCCATATTATCCCCCGTCACTCCCAAAAAACAAGGCAATTTATAAACCTGTGATTCTGACTCAACTATTTGTAAAGAATAAGGACTGCACAAGCCTCCTCAGGCCACACGTATTTGATCAGACCTTCATCGTGTTGATAAGCAGTGGCTTGGCAAGCACAAGCTTGTATGCAGTGCTGAGTCTCGATAACGGAAACATTACACCAAATTGGGCAGACCTACCCTGTTTATCAATCCACAACTCTCAAGATTTCACCTATTCTTTCAATGTCAGCCCTGTTTCTTTCAAACACACTGCTGGAGCAAGAATACTCATGTCAGTTGCAGCTTACAAAAGCAATAAATCAGGCTTTAAGAATTGCAGAAGGATACTGGAGAAACTATTAGAGGGGTATCAAAAATAAGTGGGGTTTTTGTTTGTTTTTTGGGGGGTTTTGTTGTTATTGTTAGTGGTTTCTTTTTCCTTACATAACATATCATTATGGTAGCTCCAACTCTTTTTTTTTTTTCTTTTTTTCTTTTTCTTTTTTTTTTTT
>VWZG01001034.1:16563-32932 GCA_013396735.1 Grallaria varia | reverse complement strand
AAAAAAAAAAAAAAGGCAGGCATCTATGTACCTGCTGCATTTACTCAGTATTGTAAAACCGTGAGAACAAAAATTTCCAGAACAAAGACCACAGTTTTTAGTGCCATGGTGTAATTTAGGCTTATTACTTTAATTTAGGCTTTATTACTTTATAATCAAGAGGCAATAGGCTCCAAAAAGTCAACCCATATGGAACTTCAGAATTTGTAATAAAATAAACCATTTAAACTGGGAAAAAAAGAAGGAGCTTGAAATGAAAGACTACAGAAAACCAACAGACAGCTGCTTGCCTCATGTGGCAGTTCAGTAATGCTTTATTTATCTTATTTTAATTTAATTTTAAAATTAAAATATAATCTAACCTTTTTGGACGAAAACCCCAACCTTGAATCGTAAAATCAATTAGGTTGGAAAAGTCCCTTAAGATCACTGAGTCCAAATGTAAATTCAACACTGCCAAGTCCACCACTAAGCCATGTCCCTAACCACCACAGCTACATGTTCTCCTGCTCAGTAGTCATTTGGATGACAATAATTAAAGATTTGAAACTTTCTCCCATAGTTGCAGAGAAATAATTTCAAGACAGGTAAGAAACTAATAGTGAAAATATTCAGCAAATGCAAAATAATCTATACTGGAGGAACATGGAATACACTACACTAAAAGAAAAAAGGATAAATGTTTTCCCCAGTGGACGACAAATGTGGTCTACATTAGCAATGTAGAACATCAGATTGCATAGAAGGATATAAAAACCTGTCTCCATTTGAAACTTTCATTTAAAACATTGCCTTCCAGTTCAGCCACTTTGCTACAATGAATACACTGGAAAACTGAAGACAATGAAAATCATCCATGAAATAATGTGTTATCCAGGAATAGGAATTCACACACCTTCCAGGAAAAATCCAAGGTTCAAAGTATATACTGTTAAGCTAAAAATAGCAACAGAGGTGTGAAAACACTTTGGAAATGTCTGAGGATGTAACTTTTAGGGAAGGAGGGTTGGAACACAAAAAGAAGTGCTCATCTGAGCAAACTGACAGTGGGCTGAGAGAGTCACCAGCACAACCCATTCCTCACAGCAAGGGGGTGTTGATAGGAGAATGAGGCCAGCGATTTGTTGGGATCCAAAGGACAGGACATCTGAAACTGACCGTGTAATTTTGGGACAGAGGAGCATAATGTTAGCTGTGAGGAAGCCACATGCTGCAGCAAGAGTAAGTGGATGGCTAGATAGATGACCTGTTCTTTACTGTCTGCAGTCGTCAGTACTAGACCGAATTGTAAAATTCTCTAGCTACTTTTCCCTCAGGTATGTTGGGAATATAACAGTCCAATAGTCCTTGAAATATTCCTTGTATTTTACTTAAAGAGGGTCATTATAAAGAGAAAATATCTGTATGATCTAATTAGCTAAAACTGCTTGCAGGCTAAAACAGACAGGTCCTCAATGTTATATCTCTGTACTCTACTGGCTTTAGTCGCCAACAGAACTTCTTGGGAGCCAGTCAAGGCCTGACCCCTCACCCAGATTCCTCTGTCCAGTGCATGTGAATGGTCTGTCAGTATTCATGCAGAGTATCCACAAGTACTTTTCTTCTCTCAGGTTATATATTGCCTGTTCACAGACAAAGAAGGACTATCAGATTATCCATTTTACACACTGGCAAAACCACAACCACTCATTTTTGTCACATCTATAAATCACAGCTGAACTACACAGGTATTACTATTTTCAAAACATATCCCATCTTTTGACCTCCAAACACTTATTTTTCTTCCTAGTACGATCTTGAACAGCTGTGGTGCAAGGCCAGCTATCCAGTGCATCTGTTTGCTTTATGTTAAGGCCTAGGAAGGATGGTCCTTCACAAAACTCTGATTTTCATCCCAGAAGCTATAGCAGCAGAGTGAAAATATCTCTCATTCTGCAAGCAGAGCGCATAGTTATTTCTTCTAATCCTATAGCAAAGGTGCCATCATAACTTCCACTGAAGCCACCTTCTCTCACTAATGTTTGTAACGAACCAGTGGTCTGGGTCATTTACAGAATCATGAGCAAAAGTGTCAGCAAAAACAAGTTTCAGATAAATTTGCAAAAACATGATAAAGTTCAATGGCGAGGTTCACTCCCACCGATTACACAGATAAAGCCCACAAAGGAAAATCAGATTAGAACCAAATCTAGAATGATTTACATGGAGACTGGGGATAGAAAAGGGTACAGGTACCAAAGGGTAAGAGAGACCCTCATGCTGAGTCGTGACATTCTGAGTGAAACTCCTTGCCAAACTTAGGCTCAGACTTGGTCAGTGGTTTATGTCTAAAGAATTTTGCACAATCTAATCATTGTCTAATTTAACATTTACTAAATGATCCAGTAGATTTTTCTATAAGCTCAACAGTAACTTAATTATGAATCTGATTTAACTATAAATCTAAGATGGGAACATTCACAGTACATTTGCTGTAGCACATTTGAATCAATTCACACAAGCACGCTCACAGATGCAAAGAATTAAGTACAAAGGTATACCTGTGAAAAACTCCCCTTGAGTTCAGTGAAGTAGTCACATTGGATACCCTTGCATCTCTCAACAGCTAAAAGGGTTGAGCTGTAAGGAGTGAGGGGGTATTAGCCCAGGGCCTGTCATCAGTGGTCCTCTGAGTATTGCAAACTTGAGAGTTGTCGAGCTCTAGAGAAGTCCCACTCAGGGGGAGATGCTGGTGCCGCCCACTGCACCCCAGAGGAGCCCAAAGGATCTCGCTTAGGTAGGGCCGCTCTTCATAGGGTTGCAAGATGATTGACTCTGGTCATCAGTAAATTTCCATCCTGGCCACAATCCAGGCTGGAAATTACTGGAATTTTCCTTGAAAAGTCTAATAATAATATTGTTCCACTCGGGCTGTTATTCAGACAAGAAGACGTTTTCAAGGCTATTAGTTAGAAAACAGGAGCTGGTTAGGCAACAGAAGTTCCTGGGAGCAGACAGTGTTTCTGATCAACTCAAGGGGAGCCAACTGCCCACAAACCATTAATCAAGGCTGAGGCCTAACAAGTGTTCCTGAGACCATAAAGCAGCCAGAGTGGGGTAAGGAGGCTGGTGTTGCAACACCACAACACTACATCCTCATGAACTGTTAGGGATTGAAGGGAAGGGAATTACTGATAAAGGGAGAAGAAACGGTGCAGTGGTGGACCTTTTTTTACTTCCTTCCTGTTCCTCTGAAAGAATGTGGGAGAAGAGGGTTTAGTTTTGTGCAGCTGCAGAATTGCTGCAGAGTTTTGGGGGTGAGAGCAGAAGGCCAAATGTCCTGTGCCCTCAGCCACCATACCCTGCAGTTATTTCTATGCTAAAATAAGGGTGAGAAGCCACACTTCAAAGCTACTCCTTCTGTGTCTCCCATGTAGCAATTCTATAACCCCTAATTGAGCTTCTCACAGGACAGCTGCAATTGTATCAGATGTAAATCCAATATGGACAAAGGCAAGGTGTCTTCCATCTTCCTCATAGCAAAAATCCTAACAGATCTTTATTGTCTGTAATGTTGGAATGGGGCCCGTTTTTCAAAATCTTCTGCTCACAAACAGAAATAGCAAAAGTTTGACTTTCAGACCACTGCCTTGCCTCACAACTGAGTTTAATCCTGAGCTAAGCAGCCAGCCCGTGTAGCATTTACTGTGAGGACAGAAAGAACAAAAACACAGAATGTAATGCAGAGGCAGCAAATTCCCCTCATTTAGTAGAACTGGCCTGCTCAGCAGCATGCAGGGCCAGTAACTGAAATCTGAGAAATACTAAAGAACCATATGATCCTACAACATGGGGAATATCTGTAGTGCAGCACATTTTGCCGTGTTCTTGAGAGATCTCCAATACACCAGGTAACTCTTTGCAAGGCCTGTATAGAGCCCTGCATCAGTTCGTGTGTCTGGACAGAGTCTTACTTACCAACACAGAGACAATTACCTACCACTAATCTGAATTTCTGAAATGTCATCAAGGTGTCTGACCTGGATGGAGAGTCAGTTTTTTAATGCTTTACTTGAGTAATATCTAATTTGTCCCCTACCAAAACTTTTTTAACTAACAGGAAATAATGATCTCATTAATCATTTTCACTATGTCACTGAACATGTGCAGGGTGATAAGCATAAAAGGCCCCAATCTGATCTTCTCTGATCTCCTCCTGTAGCAGAGTGCCTAAGACTGTTCTAAGTGTTTTGGATTATTTTTCTAACTCATATTAGTGTTTTAGTGTCCTCAAGCAAAAAGGCTCCCAAAGACAAACTTTCTTACAAGTGGTTTCTAAAGGAAAGATGAGCTCAGGTGGCAGCAGGAGCAGATCCCAAGTCTGCCATGTGCCTACAAGTGTCAGAACAAGAACAAATACCTCCATGTGAGCAGCGACTGCGTGATGTGGGGAGGACTGCCTAATGGCAGGTAATACTTAACTACCCGGCAAGCACATTGATAAAGGTCTTTACTCCTTAATCACTTCTGAGACATTAGATAAGCACTTTCACAACAGCAATTATGGCGAGTAAACAGAACCTCACTGATGTACATAGGGCACTAAACTGCTCCTCTCAAAATGCCTCCTGCAGCAACCCGAGTGGTGCCTGAACCTACACTCGCAGCTCACGATGGTGCAGCAAGGAAAGATAAGGGGAAAGCATAAGATAAAGCATGGGGTGGTGAAACCTAACGTACTATAGGTAGGTGAGTGGATTAGGTCGGGGGCAGAGGTGAAAGGTTGGATTCTGAGTGAGGCGTGTTACTCAGAGAGGAGAGAGTCTGAGGTAGATACAGCGGTTTGTAGGAGCAGCAGCTTTTTGTGCAGCAAAAGGGTGTCAGTAGAGGGATCTGAGCACTTAATGAAGGGGAAAGAATGCACTAGGAGGAGAGAGGCAGACAGGAGGTGAAACAAGTCGCTTCTGACCCATTTTTATGGTCTGGAAAAAGAGTATTGTGGTAATGTCTACCAGTGCTAACAAACAAATTAAAGTCTGAGAACCCTTTGTCCAGGTCAGTATTGATCTGCAATTTATCTGCAATTGGAAGCTCAGTGTACTTTTTATACTGCAGGCTGTGCCGTCGCCCACAGAGGAACTGTATGTTAATCAGCTGGAGAGATTTACAGACAGAGCACACGGCAAGTAACAGGGTGAGGTGTAGTAGCTCCTTGCTAAGCTCAGAAACTGTGTCTGGGCTCCCTCTAGTGAGTTGTGTTGCTTTTCTACGCCCAAAGATCACTACCGGCTTTCGTATACCTATTGACTGAGTAGCTAAATTCAAACACAAATGCTTTCAAAACAAATAAACAGGGAAAGGATCTTTGTACCTGCACGGTAACAGTTCATATCAATTCTGCTTCACAAAGCAAATTTCTTGTTTTCAGAAGTTTCTAGAAAAGTGAAAAAGAACAAATGCAGTTTTAATTGTGTTGGAGGCAAATTGAAACGAAACTGTTTCCAGAGAACTTGAAAAAACAAAAAGCAGAAGACTTGTGTAAGTTCCAACTGCAGATAACACAAATATTTTCTAACACACAGAAGGGAATGTGGTTGAGGGCTTTTGCCATCGCAAATGCAAAACAACTGTCAGAAATAAGGCTGGCATATAGATCAGTTTACTTGCTATTTTATGGAGTAAGCTAATGGGTGAATCACTAACTTCTTTTAAAATTCAGACTGCTCAATTTTCTTCATGAGAAATGAATTCTAAAACATGTCCACTGTAAGCCTAAAGAGGAGACTGTGCAATTCATTTAAGTGTCAGAATTTGAGGTCCTTCCACAATAACATCCCTTTTCCAAACTTTGAAAAATGTTTAGAATTGTTGAATTTTTAAAATAATTTTTTTTTAAAAAAATAGATTCTATAAAGAATTAATTCTCATGGAACATGCAGCTTGAGACAGATTCTCAGCCTGTCAGTTTAATTGTTTCCTCCAGAAATGAGAAACGGAAGGGACCTTTTTTATGCAATGAGCTTACACTGCAGAGGAATGTGGGACCCCTCTCTTGGCTATAACCTCATGTCTAGACAAGCTGTGGACACCGGCATTACTGTTTCCTGATGCTGCTGTTCTCTGTCTTGTTATCATTTCTGCTGTGCTCGTGGGACTGCATTTTACTGCATTGTTCAGCCATAACCACAAATTAGCTTCTGCTATATAAATCTTTTTTTCAAGACTGCTATTTAAAAAAAAAAAAAATAAATCCCTGTCTCCTAGATATATGCCACTAACAACCTTCACTGTCTTACCCTTTTCTGGGTGCATCAGAGTTCTTGTCCTCACACAGAGTTCCCTCATAGTTCTTGTCCTCACACTGTCCTGCCACACTGAGAGCTCATTTCCAGAGTTCTTAAATGCAGATACACATTTAGGTGCAAACATGAAGTTAATCAGAGCATAATGAGAAGTGTTATTCCATCTGCCAAGGATGAGTGAAAGCTGTAGAGGAAGTTAATTTGCCCAAATGCGAAAGAGAATGAAGAGCTGGAGCTTTGCATTTGACATTTCTGAGCAACAGTATTTCTCTGCCCACCACATCAGGTTCATCACAGGCTCACCAACAGGGGTTTTGTTTTCCTGTTTTTACGAAAGATCTCGGAAGAAGGGGAAGCACCTAAAGGCTGTGGTAATAGAAACAGCTGCACTGCCTCCCCACCTCCCAGGCTAGTCCACCATTTGATCATATGCTAAGTGTTTGAATAGAATTTTTCAAAGCTCTACCCTGTCCTATAAATCCAGTGGAAGCTGAGGTTTCCAAAGACAGTTACAGCCCCGTTGACAGCTGTGCTCAGTCACCAGCTCTACATGCTGCTGACAATATGCAAAATTTTCTGGGTTTGGTTTAAGCTGAATGCACTGTGATGTATCACAAAGTATACAGCATGTGGAATGAAGGTAATTTGGAGCACTGTGGTCAGGTTTCACATCAGAGGAAGAATATAATGCTGAAACCATCTGGCATGCAGCTATGAAAACAGCAAAGAGGCATAAAATCAAGCTAATGGCAGTGTGCCAGGGCCTTGTTAGAAAACAGCACACCACTAAAACAAAGCAGGTGCTGATGAAGCACCACCAAAAGCTCCTTAATGGGCCTAAAGACAGAGTGCCCTTGCATTTCATTATGTGCCTAACAGCAATACCTGCCCCTAGAGATGAAAGGTATTTCTAGTGAACACTTTCTCATGCCCTATAATGGTTTCATATCCATAGTAAATATTAGGAGCTCTGGTTGTTCTTCTTATTCTATAATTTTTTTTCATGATACACTGGAATTTTACTTTTTTTGAAAAACTACTAATCTCCTTTAGGGGAATAAATAACATGATGCAGCAGGTGAAGTTGAAACTAGGACATTTTAGCTTCAAAATAACTCATTAGGATCTAAGCATGGAAGTCACCTGAAAACAGGCCATGGACGCTTCAGAACCACATTTTCAGTGCCACATTATAAAAAAGATATAGAGGTATTAGAGAGCATTCAAAAGAGGGCTACAGAGATGGGGTCTTGAGGGGAAGCCATATGAAGAGCAGCTGAGGACACTTGGTCTGTTTAGCCTGGAGAAGAGGAGACTGAGGGGAGACCTCATTGCAGTTACAACTTCCTTGTGAGAGGAAGAGGAGGAGCAGGCACTGATCTCTTCTCTGCGGTGACCAGTGACAGGACCCGAGGGAATGGCCTGAAGTTGTGTCAGGGGAGGTTTAGGTTGGATATTAGAAAGAGGTTCTTCTCCCAAAGGGTAGCTGGGCGCTGGAACAGACTCCCCAGGGCAGTGGTCACAGCACCAAGCCTGACAGAGGTCAAGGAGCGTTTGGACAATGGTCTCAGGCACACGGTGTGACTCTTGGGGATGGTCCTGTGCAGTGCCAGGAGCTGGACTTTGATGAACTCTGTGGGTCCCTTCCAGCTCAGGATGTCCCGTGAGCTGCCAGGCTCGGCTTCGCGGGACCAGCAGGTGGCACCTGGAGCTGTCTCAGCTCTGCGGGCAGCTCTGCCCGGCGGGACATCGCTCCTCTTTTGATGCAAGCAGGGAGAACGCAAGGAGTGTGAAAGGGTGTGTTTTTCCAAGCGGCAGCCTAGAAAGTGCTTGCTGCACAGAGGGCAACATTTGTTTCGAAATAAAAATCTGCATGCTTGTTTGGGTTTGAGGTTTCTTCTTATCAGTATTCTCAGAGACTACATGTAATTTTCTTTTCGTGGGAGTTCTCAATACTCTCTTCTCTCAAATCATCATCCCACATATGCCCTGTTTTACCTCTCCTGAAAGGGCAGTGGAGAAGAGTGAAGGAAGGAAAATGAAAATAATAATTTCTGCCGAAACTAAGACTTGGGATGTACACACAACTAGACTAAACACAATGAAGGGCACTGTTATATCTGGCCTGTTCCTTGAATGGTATTTCTCTAGCTTTCCCCTCCGTCTTCCTCCAGTTCCTAGAAACCATCAAGACGTGCCCAGAGCTCACTTCCTCTGCCTCCATCCTCCACATGTGTCTTCTTCTAATTTAATTCCTCCTTGCATTGTCTCTGATGCATCTGAAAGTGCCACAAGTGCAGACAGAACATGGACCACATGACCTCAGAGTTACCTGCCTTTTACTGATGGACAAGAAGGGAGACGATGTCTCCATAGTCTGATGTGGCAACATATTTCCAAGAACTCATTTTGATTGTGCACAAATGTCTTTCAAAAACTGAGAGAGCAATTTCTTGCCCGTAAATACCTCAGAAGTCCTCATTTGTGCATGGCATTTATCTTCCTCAGATCCTCCAAGTGGAGGAACTCCCACAAGGACTTTGGGGTTAGGGTTGATTGCAAAATGTCTTAACGTCTTAATCTTTGCAATATCTGTTTTGCTGGCTAAGAGATTGATTCATCACTGTTTTATGGATATAGACAAGTAGTGTCTGTGTATACTGTAATGGGCAATAAATACTGACCCTGAAATATTTGAATCCAATTAATAAGTAGTATAAACAAACAATCTGGTGAAGATGAGGCTTGTTATATCTAACTTCTAGTTTCTGAGGCTTCAATCTTCTTAAAATATTTGTTTTTCCATAGCCACAAATATTAAAAAAATCTGACTCTGGTAAGAATACACCCCCATTAGCTGAGACTAAAAAAACACTGTGTTGGACCTGGGATAAAACACAAAGGCTTGAAAATACAACACCCAGAGGAAGCCCTTAGCTCTGATTATTGGCCTCCTAGAAACAACTGATCCTATAAAATGTCTGAAATCTCAACTAACATATTGTGTAATTGCTTAGCAGCAGGTAAAGATTCTGGACTGCAGAGAGGATATCCCTAAATGACCCTTACAAATAAGACCCATGAGGAGTTTCTCATTCAAATCCAAAAGCTGTGGCTGTAATGTTTTCAGTTTTAGTCCCTCCCATTCCCCTGGGCCCTTTTGCTTTCTCCCAGGCTGAGCTAGTTGCACTATTAAATATAGCTGTGTCTCTCCCTCACTCAAATAATTCCCTATGGCAGAAAAAACCAGAATGGCAAAGGACTCTGGTAGGCATGGATGGCACAAATGTCTCCATGGACTGTTTCTAAATCCATGCTTAGAAGGGAAAACAGCAGAAACATTTATGGAGACCATGTTATTACAGACTTCCGTATCAATCATGGAGCAGCTCCAGGAATGTTGCTCTGCGGAACTTGCCACCCTAGAAACCTCCTGGAGGCATTTTGGGATTTTGTCCAAGATTCCATCAAGCTTCTGGCCAAGCAGCAAAACATTGGGCCTGCATTCAAACCCAAAACATAGTCAAAAAAATAGTTGAACTTACCTTCGGTCCACTGGAAATTATGATTAGCAGCAATTGCATTTTCCTTACCTACACCAGAGGTTTATGTAAACTTAGCTGTCCAGGAAATGAGTCATTCATTGATGGAACTGGGACAAATTCCCATTCTAGGTGGAACCAAAAGAGTCATAGCCATCACCCTCACAGCTGCAACTTATTGTCAAGGTCAGTTGGATTCAGCTCCTCCCCAAAACCTGTTAGAAGTCAGAAATGTTGCCAAAAAGCTTTGAGAGAACTGATTGCTTTTCTCAGGATTGCCAAAGTGAGAGCAAGCAAGCAAGAATCAGTCATCTAGAGGGGATGGCAGGACCAGCAGGGAGCTAGCAATAATCACCCAGATAACCTGCTTTTTAACCTGCTTTTCTGTCTTCTTCCACTTTTTAAAAGGGTCACTCATTCTGCGCAGTGTAGCAGAACCAATTACACAACATGAGTTTCAAGCCTCTAATTACAGTGGCTGCTTCTGCCTCAATATCGCTGGAGGGAAGCATTCACGCAATGAAGCCACGGTGGCTGCGACAACCACATCATGTGCTGTGCTGATCAAATACCAGTGCGTGACTAAATTTGACTGTCACCCTTCCCGGTCATAATTATGCCTTACATTTGAAAAGGAATCAGTATCAAGGCCATGTACAAAGAACATGTTTTCATATGAAACAAGGAACTCAATTAGAAAAATATTGTAACATTTATTAATAATCTATAGCATATATTTTTAAAAGGTCTGTTTTTTTTAAGGGCCAAATGATGAAGCATTGGTGATAATGAATAGTCTGATTTTTCATAACTGGAACTAGGTCAACAACAAATTAAATTACCTAACCAGCATGAAAAAGATGAATTGCAGGAATATAAAAAATGGCCATTAAAATAGATTTCCAGCCTCTCTTGTTATCATGAGAGGAAAAAACCAGTAAGATCAGGATGGCAGTGTCATGCTGCCTTCCAGTTTATGAAGTGCAGTGTTAGAATAACCAAAGAGACAATATTTACACAAGAATAGTAAGATACAGAAACAACAGGAAAGTGATAGCAGTCAGTTATGGGATTCTTTCAGTATGTCTTTTATTAAAAAATATGGGATAGCTTGAAACGAAATCCTATTGGTGTCAAATCATAATAGATTTTTTTTAACTTTGATTTTTTAAAGTGAAGAGTGTCTCAAAGCATTTTGCTGGTTTTAGGTACATGTCAAATGTACTTGAAAACAAATTCCTCTGTGGGATTCACTGAAATGGTGGGAGGGAAATTAAGCACCCATCATGTCCTGTCAAAGTATGGGGCAGAAGTGCGGTGTGTGGGGAGCCAGGCTGCTTTTACACTTACCCTGTAGGTAAGCACAACACATCTAGGGCATGGAAGGAGGTCTGTCTGTGCACTCATTGCCTCTCGTTTGGGGAGATGCAGACATATACTAGAAATGAAGCACATACAGAACCCTCATGGTACCAGGACCTGTGCACTGCCAAGTAGCATGACACATAATGTGCTTTAACTGTTAATTATAACAGTAATAAAGTACATACCTCCAAGATTCAAAGATCAATGACAAATCTGTACACTAATATCTGTGCAAGAACACTTGGGAGAGTATAAAAATCTGGGTTTGCTCTAGCTAAAGACGATGTTGCCAGACTATCAAAAGACTTTTCCATTTTGCTATGATTTTGTTTTGGAGGAAAATAGCCTAATACTCAAAGTGTTCTGATTTTGGTGAAGCTGCATGTATTAAAGTAGTGCAGTTCTGTTGCGCCTTCTCTGAAGAGCACTGTTTATTAAGATTGTAAAGCCAATGCCTCAAATCCCAGAAATAAGACAGCTTGTACCTTGTGATTTGGGCTTTTGGTACCTATGTCTTATGATGTTGTCTTTAATTACATTAACATATCCTGTTGTTTCAAGGATTCCTGTTCATGTAGTCACTGGGAAGCCATTCAATATTCTTTTTGCCTTCCTTACTCAATGAGTGGATTCAGGTCTTAGTTAAAATGCCTCCTCCACATCAGGTTCTGCTTATGAAAGTATTCACTTGAAGCAATGGATTAGCAGTAATTTAACTACAGTGTTTGAAGGCCTTGTTGTTAAGACCTTGTTAAGGTGTTGCCTTAAAAAGACAGAAGACTGAATATCTGCCAACAATTTTGCATAATTTGAGAGAAGGCTGTTCTACAATTCATATTAAACTAGCGCAAGTTGGGCCAAGTACAGATATCATGCATGGGCCATGTGCTGGTTTGAAGTGATTTTGAAATTCAAAGGCAGTTACACTGAAAATTTGCAGTACATCTAAATAAAATTCTTCCAAAGGAGAAAAAACTCAAAAGGAAGCAAATAACTTACCTTAATGATAACATGTGGTTCTAGGGACATAGTCTATCAGTAATTTACTTTAGAAAAGCAGTGCTTCTCACAGTAACAGAAGCAGCAGCAGTAGGAGTCTGTGAATATTTTTTTTTCCTGTAGAATGAGATAGTTGAGGTCGAGAGACAATGAGAAACAAGAAATAGCCTGAAGAAAGGACAATACAGTTACTTCTCTTGTTCCTCTCTCCCTCCCCAATTTGAATAAATTGGCAGCAATGAGTATTTCATCACAAGGAAAATCCCAGTCCTGTGACCTATTTTCATCTAATTACACGACCTACCTTTCGCCTTCCCCTCCTAAAGGTTTTTTTGCCATTTACTCACACGTGCCTTGCAAATGTGCTGAAAAGCAGCACCTCAGTGAGATGTGCTGGGGTAAGTATCCCAGCTCACAAAGGCTAACAATAAATTTTAATGGGTGCTGATAGGATTATTCCTCTAACGTCCAATTCTGGTTTTCCTCTGTGACATAGAGATAGAAAGTATTAAATGGTGGCTTCTCTGTATTTAATAATCTCAGAATCAATTGAAAAGAATAGGATATGCATTGGTCTGAAAAATGAGTCCACAGAAATGTACCAATAACATCAAAAAATGGGTGCTGCCTGCTGTGATTTCTTATTTCAATAAGAGATTAGGATAACATCACTCTGCCACCACCTTGGTACATATTTGGGAGAAAACTGGCAAAAGCTATAACCTCTACCTTCTACACAAAACCCTATAAGGGAGTCACTTACATGAAGGGAGAAAACCCCCACAGAATCAGCAGGCAAGGTGCTCAAATTTCTCTGCAGTCAGGGGCAGTGTCCACAGCTAATACCTATGACAAAAGGATGCTTCTAGAGGTGTCTGCACTAGGGAGTTTCTGAGCTGTGTTTGTACCAGAAGGGGTAACATAATTTGGCTCATTTCTTCCTTTATGTCAGCCTCCCCACACTGTCGTCAAGATTTCCATCCTATGATGCACAATTTCTCAGTGAACTTGAGAATTTCAATCACTAAGTATATCTAAATCACTAAATCCCAATTAATCCTATCACTACACTGAGTCACAAAGTAGCAAAAACCTTAATTTCTGTAAATGCAAATAGTATGGGGGACAGACTTTCAGATTCTCTCTCGAAGCTATTAGTAGGAACACTTTAAAAACCAACCTGATCATTATTTTCCAGTCTGTTTCTGCCCACAGTACCACTCCCCTCCCGGAGACCAATGATCATATTAAGACCATTAAAAGGACCAACAAGTCTATGCTCTGCAGATACCAGAGACTGAAATCTGTCAAGTCACTGGCTTTACCCCCATAAGGAAATGCTAGGATGCAAAAATAGTTTTACAGGCAGCTTAAAAATAGCTGTAAAATCTCCCAGTATTATCTCACATTATGATGCTAAAACAACTCACAAAACACCTCAAAACATTAAAACCCGTTCTTGCAATTTCTTCACAAAACTGCACAACATGAAAACTGGCAGGACTACTAAAGTGTATCTCCCTATTTTTCAGTACTTCTTTCCTACAGCCACTCTGGAACAACTATCATATTTATAGAAAACTCAAAAGTGAAAAACAAGAAGTGTTTTCTTACCTTCTGTTTTTCATATGTAGTGTTAATTGCAATTACTTGTGACAATGCAGGGTAACCATTTAAGTCAAAGCATGGCTAGCAAGTTGCTGATACTGCTTAAAACGGCTTACTTCTGAAACTGCCATTACTCCACTCACTATAAGGATCATTAGAATGCATATTGCTACATAGCCCCAGGGAGCATTGAAAGAGAATTGTCCCTGTTACATAGGCAGTGCACTGAAATACAGGAGAATTATGTGATGTGCTTAAGACCGTGTAGAAAATTTGTGGGAGAGCAGACAATTGAATCAAACCCTCCCAGGTTCCAGTTTTGTGTTCTTACCACTTATTCAACTCTCTCTTCCAATTACTTCAAGCCTACTTCAGCCTATTTCAGCCACAGACATTTTGTTCTCTGGCTTTATAAGAAAGTACTGAGACAGTTAGTTAAAAGGGATGTTGTTCAGAGGCAGGAATGAAGATTTGAGGAAAATAAACCAGAAAAGAATATAAGGGCAGAACTGGAAAGAAACTCATCTTCTACGTAACTGTCTAACACTGCAGTTCAGAACAATAGCCAGAAAAAAAAATCATTTTAAACTTGCCCTGTCTCTGTCCTAGTGTAACCTGTTAAACCATTTGAAGTCATGATTGTGATGCCAAGTGTTCTGTGATGGTAAGTGCCACAGAGCATAGCCTTTTTTCCTTAAAAAGCTATTTGAAGTCTGTCCTTCTTGTTCATACTTGAGTAATATTGAAATCCTGAGGCAGTCTCAGCAGCACTGTTTCCAGTCAGAACTTTCTGCAAGTATTTTTAGGGTTTCCATGATGTTTTTGTTCAGAGATCCTAAAGCCATCAGTTCATCATACTACATATTTCTACTTAAGGAAGATCAGCAAGTTTAGATTCCTTAACATCTTCGGGAGTGCTCAGGATAGCAGTTTCTTTGAAATACTTCTGAAAGGACCACAGGACATAGTGTCCAGTCTCTTCTATGCCGCAGGCAAAACAATTTCAGGCTCTGTTCCTGAAAGACACTGCTTGACCTCCTGGTAGCACGACATTAGATTCACAGTTTTGGAGTTTCATGACTGAAACACCAGATGTCTCTGCAGATGACTCTTGGCTGCTCTGTTTGGCTTTGAGAGACCTACAGCTGCTGGTCATCTCTGCGGTCAAAGGAGCAAAGAGAAGAATCCTTGCCTCCCTGGCTGCTCTCTGCTGGGAAATTGTAGCTGTGAAAGGTCCCAGTAAAAAGACGAGCTAGCTGCCAGACTGAGCTGGCAGTGTGGGTGGGCTGTGCAAGGCTTCCTCCGCATTGCAAAATTCAGCTAATTCACTGAAAATACTGTTTCATCATCCTACTGCATTAGACAGTGGGGATGGGTCCTTTTGATGGGGCTGTTTTATAATACATGAGCCACTTATTGCTAATGGCCATCTATTTTGCCTTTGTAGGTAAACCATGGGCTATTACCAGTGAATTGACTCAGAAAAGTAATGTCCTATTTATGGACAAATGTAAGAGACAGTGCATACCAAAAAAACAAAACAAAACAAAACAAAACAAAAAACCCACTAAAAAAATATTGCATGATTTTCTTCTTTGCCTTGGACTAAGAGAAAGCTTTCAGTAATACAAAAATTGAAATGAGAAAAGGATTACTAAAGGCCTTTTGAGGGACGCCAAGAACATTTGAAATGATTTGCATCTTTCACATTTGCAGACAGTGATGACAACATCCACTTTATGGTCAAAACATTTCTGTGCCTCACAAGAACTTCATTTCTTCTGGGAGGCAGGATCTGGTGACCGAGACTGCTTTCCACATCGCTTTGTTTCCTCACCCTTGGCACAGCGCTAGGTATTGTGTGAAGCCCAGCAGAGCTGTGAGATTGTGGCCTGATTAGGATTCTCAGCAGGGCCCATTCTGCTGGGCATTGTTACTTTGCTGGTTCTTCACAGAGCATGACTAGTAAGGGTTAGATGGCGAAACACAAAGTGACTACAGACAATTTGAGCCTCACTTTCTGATGAGAGGAGTTGCCATTATACATTGTGTTTCTATGTGGTCTGTTGATACCCTTTGCTTTAATACATGTACATAGCAACCAGCTACCATGGCTATGATGATAACAAGTACTAAAATATGCTAAAATGGCATTTGGACTTAGTGCTGCATACTAGAAAGGAAATTCCTCCCTTGAATAAAATGGATTCCTTAATATGACCACAAAATTTATAAGAATATAAAAATATCTTTACAGAAAGTCTTCAAAGCTGTGTGAAGTCAAAGATACCACAAACAAAGGAGTACTCATCTTTCCTAATTTGTGTTGTCCTAGTGGGAACTAGTAACAGACAAAAGATCAGAAGACAGGATTTATAAGCTCTGGTTCTGCTTCTTCCTGCTACGTGACCTTGTACAAACCACTTAAATTCCTCCTAAGGAGTCCTACAAAGAGTTCAGCAACATTTTAACCCTTATTCCCTTTTCTCCTCTGATATAATTAAAATACTGTGCATTTTTTTTTCTGTTTCTGTAAAATCTGAAGACCCCCCCCCACCTCCATCACCAGTAGAT
>VWZG01001034.1:0-16523 GCA_013396735.1 Grallaria varia | reverse complement strand
TGTAAAATCTGAAGACCCCCCCCCCACCTCCATCACCAGTAGATACCATTATCCAAAATATTTTTTAACCTTTATCAATAAAAAGTTGCCATACTTGATCTCAGGTCTTTATGACGTTATTTCTGCAGTCCTTTTGCCCATAAGATACTCAGTATGTACCTTTGTATATTCTTTAGAATATGTTCCCCCTTATTTAATTTACTAACTTCTACATAAAAGCCTCAGGTCTTTGAAAAGTCACTGAGAAACCTCAGTATAAATTTTTTCTTGGTAACTCTTTTCAACTATACTCTTTTCTATTATTTATGGTGGGTCTTTTCCAAGCAAGCTTGCCAGTTTCTGTGATTTTATCTTGCTGAAATTGTATAGATCCTCAGTGATTCAAACATTCTGCTTTCATTTTTTTTTCTGCAAATCCTTTCTGTAGTGCACTGAATTCAGGTATCTCAGGAAATGCAATGTGAAAATATTCTTGCTCCTCTCGTAGCCTCAGAGACTACCTACCAATTTCATTAGAAATTCTGGCAGAATAGCATGAGGATTCTCAGCATCATATGGCAAGATGCATGTTCTCTTTGGCAAAAACCCATAATTCCTATTTCTGGGGAAGGCTCAATGCAGTCTTTCTTTAATAAAAAGATGTGAAAAATGGTTTCCAGTTGAACGTTTGTTTTTCTGTTTGTTTTTTTTTTTTACATTTATAAATGTAAGGTTTACATGGAAACAACAATATGCTCATGTTGCTCAACTTCTAGTGCATATATGCTTTCACCGCTTCTGATCCAACCACTACCTTCTCATGCAAGGCTGCCAGCTCAGGACAGAACGAATTCCGGCCAGCTTAAGGGGTGTCCTGTTGGAAACACTGCATGAGCATTGCTTCATGGATTGCAAACAGCAGTTGTGGAATCAGGACAGGTTTTAGCAAAACTGGGAAAACCGGTCAAGTTTTTTCATCACAGTCCTTGGCACATGGCACTTTCTGAAAAACATACATCTCTCACTCTGAAAGTTGTTTTGGGTAGCAGCTTTAAATTTGATCAGTCTATGAAAGCACAACAATGAGGCTTAAACTCATTTTTGCTGCCAGGCAATGAAATAGGACACAATCATTAGCTGTCACTTGACATGTTTGTTACTGGAAACATCCCAGCAGCCTCACAAATGAGTCCTGCATCAGGGGCCCAGCTTGGCTAAAAGATGACACTTTGCCAGACAGTTCCTTGGCAAAAGGCAGAGGGAGAGAGCTGATGGATCTGTTGTCGTGTGAAGATGGATTCAAATTGTTTTCAAGTAAGTGCAGCTTAACAATTTTAGATTAATGGAAGACATGCCTTCAGAATGTTGGGTGTGCTTCAGCACTGTCTCTACATTTTTTATTTTAGCATGTTTGCCATATTAAAAGTCCAGAATGAATCCAGGTGCACAATTTTTGCTGAAATTCAGTAACATCTTAGTTGTCACAGAGCAACTCTGTAAAACAGCATGCATCTACTCCCCATCATCATTTTCTTCAAGACATGACCACAATTTTTGGACATTAGGGAATGCAATAAATCCTGGGTCATGTTATGACAAAGAATTACCTTGGCATTTAATTCAAAGTAATACAAATCACAAATAATACAAAGGAGCCTTAAGAAATCCGAAGTCTAGAAAATTAATTAAAAAAAACTTTATAGTTACATATTTTAGACTTCCTTGGGTAGCTGTTTTAGAGAAAAATATTTAGATTATTTCATTAAGGCACATAGATGTCAGCATGTGATCCTTTAAACTCCAACTCTTAAAGAGTAGTACAAGAATCAGTAAAAATTCTGAAATCACTGCTATACACTAATGAACCAGCGAGAGTCATCAATAGTTTTTCGTGCAACAGTAGTTGTAATTGATATTTCAGTTTTGCCTGTGGCCTCATTGATGATTTCTAAATCCTAATGAATTTGAAAGTGTAAGGTGGAAGAGGAAAGGGAAAAGCATACAGGATCCCTATTCTAGAACACTGGATCCCTGTCAGGAAAGAAGATACTGTGGACAAGAAAGTGAGAAAGATCAGAGGGACAGAGATAGAAAACACTGCCCAGTCTGAAGAAGTGATGGTTTTTATGAGGAGGTTTTTAAGAAACTCTCTCACAGCAGTGCCTATCAGGAGTATGAGACACAACAAATTGAAAGAGAGATCAGACAGGGCATAAAGAACTTTTTCACCCTGAGGACAGCCAAGCAGAAGAGTATGCCCAGGGAGGTTGTGCAGTCTGCATTCTTGGAGAGTTTCAAGACCTGACTGGACAAAACCCTAAGCAACTTGGTCGGATCTCAGTTCACCCTGCCTTGAGCAGAAGGTTGGACTAGAGACTTTCTGAGGTTCCTTCCTAACTCGATCACCTTATGGTCCTGTGAATGATACAACTCATGCTATTTCATACTGTGAGAGACGGCAAAGGAGCAGAGAGACAGAAGGAACGGAAGTGATTGGAGGAGTGTTGCAAAATGCAGCATTGGCACACTCCTGTTCAAATCATAGGCTTCTGAGTTGGGTTCAGCTGCAATTGTTTGGGTTTTTATTTATTTAACTGAGCTCAGAGGGCAGAATGTCCTGTGACCATTATCCAGGTCACCCACCAGTTACTAGGAATTCTGAAATTCACCACCAGTCAATTTGTTTTCACAACTATGGAGGTAAGGCAACATTTTAGTACTTGAAACTCCCCTGTTTAGAGGAACAAGGCGCTGTGAGGAAGCTGGGGTTCTGTTTAATTATTGAAACAAAGACAAATCTACTCACCCAGGAAAACTACATCAAAAATCAGACCAAACCTTATGCGGTTTATCCTCACTTTCCATTCTGGTTTGAGCTTGAGCATGAAATTCTTATTGGAGGTACTGCTCATTTATTTGAATTTCACAGAAAAATCTTCTCAGTCTTTTTAGACTTTCAGAAATCACAGTATCCAAAAAGGTTCATGTATTTTCTTTGGGACAGTTTTTATTTTTATTTTTTTTTGCTACAGTATTTAAATTACAAGTTTGGGTGATGGTTTCAAAGACAATTACTTACTCCTTTTGCTAAAGGAAACTTAAATTAAATTTGTTACAAATAGTTTTGATTCCTTTCAGATGTTCTTGGTTTTACATTACAGTACAAAGTAGGCAAACATGTTTCCTTAGGAGGGTAACATCCCTTTAAGTTATTAAGTGGAACAGTACCCAGTCACGCAAGAATCTGGACTTCCAATGCACTCTGCTTATTTGACAGTTCAAACTTGCCCTTTACTACCAAAAACCCTAAACAAAATTTTCCCTTTTCATTATGCTACTTCCTACTGCTTGTCACCAGCGCTGTGCATTTTCCAATTGTGAATGCAAAGATAATGGAAAAAATTTAGAACACAGACGGTGTCTAGACCACAGACTTCTGCTGGTATATCAGGGCTGTGGAATCTCTGCTTCCTTACACTGCCTTGAAAACAAGCCTGTAGTACAGTGTGGCTACGCTACATCACAGTGCTTTTCTTGGTGTAGTCTAGGTTATTTGGGGTGAAGGCATTAAGTATGTTGTCAGAAAGCTCTTTTTTGGCAGCATGTGCTGAATCTACATCAAAAGTCTTGTTGTTTTATCTTTATCCCAAGAACCTCTTCAAAATAATTATGCTCAAAGAATAAACAGGAAGGTGGGGGTTTCTAGTAAAGTGCTGCAGGTGATTAAGTAGCCACAACTTCTCTGAAGGTACACTAGCAGCCTGAAATCCAGTCATATTTTAAGACATTGCTTTTAACTACTGTCAAGTATGGAACCATTCTCTGAATTTTCCTACCAACCACAAATGCTTTTACACCAGCATGGTATGTTTCCCCTACTGCCAAGCAGAACGGCCATAAAGACAGTGGCAGGGAAGGAAACAAAATAAATAAGTTGTACACAAAAAGCTTTAAAATGCACAACGTGTGTGTGTGTGTGAGAAGCCTTTTTCCTCTGTTTTTTTTTCTCCTTAAACAACCTTAGCTGTTGCTTGGTATTATTTTACCTCAAAATACTCAGACAAGAGGAATAACTGTTCAAATCCACTATTTCTTTTCACATGGATTTACCTGACTGTGAGATCCCAGTGCCTCAGGCAGAAGCAATATCACCAGTAGTCCAAAGAGAACAGAGTATACAGGAAGGCCAAAATCTGGCCTACCCATACACTCTTTGGAGTTCCAACGCAAAGCAGATTTTGTCCTGTTGGCAGCTACAAGTTTGATAATGTACTACAGACCATGCAAACTATTTGCACCAACAGAATTGTCACACAAACCAACAACTGATACTGTCATCTTTTTATAAAGGTATGCCAACAGAAACTGGACCCAGACTTAAACACTTGGTTGCAGCTGAGGAGTGAGCAGCTCAGATCAGGAGCTGCACAGCCAGTGAGTGTGTGCCCTTTCTGCTGCCTCAAATTCTGAGAACCTCTGCAGGTGTGGTACCTTGGCATAGGTTGGGAAGGCAGGAGAGACTCTCCAAGTTACAAGTGTAAGGTAGCTGAGTTACACAGAACACCTGGCTGCTCACTTTTCAAGGAGTACATGTTGGCAAAGTGGTGTCCAACCTCTTCTTGATCTTCTTGTAGGCAGTTCTGCTGATACGAGTGAGTCCCTGTGGTAGGGAGGCAGCACAAGGCAAACATACCAGGATTCAGATCACTGATTTGAAACTGAAACACTTATTAAAAATGGCTTTGACTTTAAAGAGCTTCACAGTTTTAAATAAAACAATTCCTTTAAAATAGCTTTAATTAAATGAACTTAGAAGTAGAGGATCTTTGACCTCTCTATCTGATACACTTTTGAATAAATAGATCTATGTGTACCTGTTGATCTTTTTGGTGATGAAATGCACAAAAAGTTTAAAAGATTTTTTTTTTTAAACCTGAAATCAACCGTTGTCTCCTTAGGAATAAACTTAATATCCTGAAACACTCGATGCAAAGTTATAGAAACCCAAAATATATTCTAACTACACAGTTACTATAAATACATATTTTAACTGAATGCATGCGTTTTAATTACCCTGCAAGTAAATTACAAAAAAAAATAAAATTAAGCTTCTCTTTAAAAGGACAGCTAAATAAATAAACAAGCAAACTCAGAATTCAAATAATAAACTGAACCAGCCAGCAACACTGTAAAATACAAAAGTGTCTTTCCCTTTCGCCTTTACATTAGCCCAGCATTATAATATTCTGAGGACAACAAACTAAAAAAAATATATCAAACTACAGTTCTCAAGTTTCATTCTGAAAGCAAAATTTTTCGTTAATTTGGGCATTTTAAAATTGCTAGCTTAATACAAAGCTGCACACGAGGCTCCTTAGGATATAAGTAAACTAAGCCTTCACAGTGAAAGCAAAAAGAGAAGTCATACATGCAGTTTATTCTAGAAAAAACATGATTTTAAATTTCACTTAAAAACCTGTCAAGTGTAACAGTGCGTTAGGAACAACCAAGCTCACTAGAGGGACAATTTACTTGCAAATGCCAGAAAGCATGATCATTTAATGTTATAATTCTGAGCAGTATCTCGAAGATTTCACTTCATAGCATTTTACAAAACAATATCCTAAACCTGAACACAGTGCATCATACAATGTTAGGAAGCAGGAAATCACGGAGCAGAGTGAAGTGGACCCCTCAAAAATGCTGTTTCCTGAGGTGTAAAGGAATCATTTCACACTAACACCTTCGGCAGCGCTAGACCATTATGTTCTATGCAAGAACAGTTGCCACATTTTGGCCAGAGTTTGGGCCAAAGGCCTGTGTATTTAATTTTCACCTTCACAGTCCTGTCAGCGTTTCTCTCACATACCACCACACAGGGAGGGCTGAGCACCAAGCGATAGAAATATCCATTTAAAATGACTCTTTGTACTGATCTAAATTTGTTTGTATATCTGATAGAAAAAGAACAGATTTTATGATACAGCTCTCAGAACTGCAAGACAAATAGATGCAAATGTGCTTTATCTGCTGGAACAAGTGCCCTGGACTACAACACACCGCAGATCTGCAGTGAGCTTCTGAAACTCTTGTGTTGGATCAGTCCCACTTTACGTAACATTCACTGATTGAGAGAGGTTGCAGCCACACTGTTCTCTGATCCTGTGCACTCATTTGGGATGAATCAGACACGAGCCCTACATGCAATAAATATTCATAGACAAAGGCAAGGATCATTATTCCCCATCTATGGGGGAGAAACTGAGGCACAAAGTGATTGCTCCAAGTCAGTGACACAGCTGGACAGAAAACCCAGTTAGCCCCACACCTGCTACCAGGTGCTTTAAAATTGGCCAAAGTCACTTGACTATTTAATATGAATAATTCACTAAACATCTTACTTTTGTTTCTGTGTTTAGTGAGACAAATAATTTCTTTTTTAACCTTCCATTTCTAAAACAACCCGTACAATAAATACTAAGAATAAAGGACCAAGAAATTTAGTGAAATCTGCCAGCAGATTTATCCCACGCATGATATTCACCATAAACTACAAGATAAAGGGTCAGCCTGGTAATCACCAAATGAGGGCTCCATGAACGCTGCCGCACATTTCTCACTCCACCCAAATAATTATATGGCTCACCAGGAGAAATAAAATGGAGAAAAACAGTAAGACTTAGAAGAAAAATAATGTTTCCATAAAACACAGACTTATTGCATGATAGCTGGCGGCAACACCTTTGCACAAACAGCTGTAAATTAAAGCTGTCCTTTTACTAAGCTTCCAGAGATTGCTTACACAATGTGTGGCAATGGGAGAGAAGACAGAAGATCATTTTCTTCTTTCTTCTTCACTTGCTCAAGCTGATGAAAAGTGACATGCCTACTCTCAAAAGAGTGAAGGCAATAACATTTTATGCTCCCATACCACACTGCTACAGTTGTGAGCAGATGTGAACATTTTGCCACCTGATTGCTAAACTAAAATTTTCTTGATTTCTAAGTAAAAGTGAAAGTATATCAACAAATACACATCACCTGCAGGTGGCAAGTGTTAGAGAACTTGAAATCACCATTTTTTCTACCCTCTCCAGTAACCATTGGTGAACTCTTGATGTGCTGTCTCTACGCATTTCAACTATGAGAAGGCTATCCAGTGTTTAAGTTCTTCCACACGCTGCAATATCTGTGTGTAATAGAAATCCATGTTGTCAGCAAAATCAGTGCACACAGGGGATTCCATGTCACCAAAGGTGCAGTACAATGCAGTTCCTCCAATGCTAAGGAAAACAGTTGCTATGCACAGCAGGATCAGCAAAATACAGGAGCCACCAGATACTTCGTCTGCAAATAAGAGCAGAAAAGGTGAAAAAGGATGATATACAAAGCAATACAAACACATGCAAGAAATCTCGAGATAGGTTTTTACCATGATTGGCTCAGGAGGTAAACACACTTTATAATGTTCATTGTGTCAATGTGGCCATAATACATACCAGGAATTGTATGTTTCTCAGTCTTTTCAGAAACCTGATTATATAGCTTCATTTCTGCGGTCTGTGTTCCTGTCCTTGCTCGTATCATTTGTGGAGTCATTCCACACTGAAGCAAAAGCCATTTACCTATGAGAATACTGCACAACCAAAGCCTTCCTATATGGAAATAGCTGAAAGCTTTGAAACTAAAACAAATGGAAGCGCTCTTGCTTCATTTGTAATGACACTGACAGTGCTAGAACTGCTTGTGTTTCCTCTCATGTTTTGGATGTAAGGATAGAGACAAAATCTTCAGGGTAATGTGAAGGGTTATTTTACATTGCAGTTATTCTCTGCTACCTCTTTGCACGACGGTTTATTATAGAGTGAGAGCAACACAGAGGTTGCAGAGGTGATGGTGCATCCTCACAAGCTCACTTGTCTTTGGTAATCTGCACAAACAAACAACATCTGCATCTTCTGTCAGACTGACATGGCTCTAAGAAAATTTCTGAACTCCCTTTACTCTACATCAGGGAGAAGAAAAAGGGTAAAAGAAGAAAAAAAGGAGAAAGATTCAAGTACTTTTTTGCATGTGTTCAAAATCAGATTTAAAATAATAGCAATAGTAGTATAAAGCAACTTTCCTTTTGAATCACTAAATCCTTGGGGAAAAATCATAGAAGAAACTCTGACTGAAATTTTATTTAAAACATAAATACTTTGAAAATAATTTCAAGAAAAAGATGGGGTAGGCTCTCTTTTAGGCTGTGAATGTTTGAGACATGCTTAATGCACTTTTAAGCACTAATTAATATAATGTTGTGGTTGGCATACACAGTAGATATAGCATTAGTAACCAGAAGTATTTTTCTTACTATCTCTTTTGTTTGAATAACAGAGATCTTAAACTCGAAGAAAATCATAACAAAATAACGTATTTCTCATGAGGCTATTTAGCCCATCAAAAGTTAGTAAGGTGTAAAGTCAAATTTAATGACAGCTAGCAAATATTTATGCATATTAAAATATAAAGCAAGGTTAAAATCTGACACCTTCCAGTTTCCTGGTCTGCTAGAAAGGGTTGCAAAGCTACCAGTGGACAAAGCACAACGGATTTGTTTTTTCTGCATCCCTCTTTACCCACACAGTAAATGGATCTAAGGAGAAAGCCTACACCTCCCACCTCTAAGCAATAAACATTAATGAAAGAACTTCCATTAGCTGTCACTTCCAAATCATTCAGCCAGAGGAAAAGAACTGTGACTCCATTCTCAGCCAGGCTTTAAAAAGGAACTGTATTTATTGTATACTTCTGTAGTCTTGTTATCCAAACCTGGTACAGATTAATAATCTTTGACCAACGACCTTCACTTATTAAGTTTTAAAAAACCAAGACAGTATGTTCTATGAATGTCTGCTTTGCTCTTGTGAACAAAAAGACTGACATAATTTGCACCCCAAGAGTACAATCCACGAATTAACAGCTTTAAATTACCTTGATCCAACGTGTCTTCCATTTCTTGGAATCGCACTCTTCTTTTTGTTTGCCTTTGCTGGACTTGAGCAATTGTTTTACCGTCCCTGTCGTCTCTCTTCTTTAGTATAGACACCAATCCTTCTGCTGGGGCAACCTATCAGGAAAAGCAGTGAGTGGCACAAGAGATGTGAGAAATGGAAGCACCAGCTCTATTTAAAAATGACTTAGGGAAGAAATGAGTCAAACAGTTAATAAATGGTTTCCATTCTACTTTTTTTAAACATTGCACGCTTGTGAAACCTCCTTCTTGAAAACATCAATTCCTTAACGTGCAGGACAGCTACAGTATCATTCTGCTGTTTACAGACACTGCTTGCCCTTAAGTGTTATCCAAGTTAAATATACACACATTCACTGTTTGGATCATACTTTGTGTTCACTGCAACAGTTGCTTTGTAAGCTGACAGGGGTTGGGGCAGTGGCAGAGGTGGATTTGTGTGAAAAACACTATCATCAGAGGGCAATATGAAGTCAATGACACACTGCTGCTGTCTCTCCAAAGATATAATCCTGCAGAGACCATCAAATACTTATTGCGAGATTAATTTTCCAGCACTGCAATTGGTTCCCCAGGGTGAACAGGCAGCTACAGTGGGGCTACAAAACCAAAGAGAGAGAACACTAGGGGAAAAAAAAGCTTCAATGCTCTGGATAGATTCCAGCTCCATTGTAATAAGCAGCAGCTCAAAAATCCTTCGCTACAGGCTGGTCACCCAAACAGCTTGCACAAACAGCGATACAGTCAACAAGTAAATAAACCATAGCTTCTCCTTTCTTTGCTACAGCATTTGGACTAGTTGCAAGAATATATGTTAAGCCATGCTGGATGGCTGAGCAGTCGGTCACTTGCCGGTTGTTAGAGAAATGAAAGCAGGTGAAGTACCAGGAGACAACTCTTTTCCTAAGCAAGTAGCTCCCAATGGGCTATAAATAAACAGAAATTAAGATAAGAAGCATGTTTAGACATGGTCTTTTTTCATCTTGTGAGCATCTTTACCTCAAAAAAAGTCTTAATGATTTCTTCCAAGATCTTAGTAGGGATGTTAAAAACTCGCTCTGTAGATCAGCAGTAACATTTGTTAAATTGAAAAGTAATACGTATGCATTTGTGCTACAGATGTAACATATCACATTTACAACTGAGTTTGCAACTCCTCTATAAGGAGATGACGCCAAAAGCCTGTAATTTTCACAAAAACTCGAACTCCCCCCACTTTCCGAGTAATGCCATAGTTGCAGACAACTAACTGCTTAACTCTATCTGTAAGAGAATTAAGTTAGAAGACCATCTATTAAAACTTGTTCGCACTGCAATTCCAAGAGCTGTAGAAAACTGCAAACAAGTGACTTCGTAGCTTATGACCTCAAACTTGCTCCTTGCTATAAGCTTATATAATGCGTCGATGCATGCTGCAGTCAGAGATACTGCACTGAACAGAGTGCCAGTTTCGGCATTTGCAACATTTTAACTGATAAATGTGGCAATTACACCTACAGGTCTCTAGTCTGGCAGAATTTTATAGCCATCAAATGGACAAATAATGTGTTGCGGCACAACTTACAGAGCTGGTCACTGTGGGTGTATGCCTACAGTCTAATACTTCTTCCCAAAATCACAACTGAGAGAATAAAATTGGTCTCTACCACACTACCACTTTTGATACTCACTATCCCTTTTGATTATCTTCTCAAGAGCTTGAATGAATTATTTAACGAACCAATGCAATTAAGTACTTTGAAAGTAGTGAAAGTGTGGAGGTGGCGGAAATAAGTTGTTTAACTCAACATACAGAGGATCAGTATTTGGCACAATTGAACCAAAAATAATAGTCTGCAAGTGTCTCATCACAACAGACTAATGCACTGAGGTGAGGCTTCTACCGGTAATGTTAAATTAGCATTGCAGAACCACCACAAACACGAACAGGACAGCAAGAAAATCAACACCTATACTTCCTTGTTGTGACAAGGAAGGGGATCATATAGGAGTGCTTTAATTTGACTTATTTATTTGGGAGGGTAGAGATGAAATCATGTCCTTTAGAAGACTAGATTATTTTAAGCTTCTGCTTACATCATTGCTTTCATAAAGAGGATCAATGGCTTCTCCCACACCACCCACACAGCAGGCGAGCTGTCGCCTGGCACGCCTATTCCCAAGTGGCTCGGACTGCATGAGGTGGAAATGTCACCCAGGGACAGCAGGGCATTCACAGCAGTCTGCCCTAAGATTAGACATGGTGGGCCATTCTACAAGGCATCATTTCAAACTGAGGCACTGCATTTTGTCTCTTAGCTCATGATAGTTTCTGAATGACCGTGTCATAAACTTGTTCTTCTTCAAGCTTAAAACCAGAGGACTATCCTAGGCAGGATTATGTGGAAATGTGTTTCAGTGATTACAGTTACATAAAAGGCTTGTGGGGGAAAGTCTTGCTATAATGAGGTTCATTTACTTTTCCTGTCAGCCTACAGGGCTGTGTTTCAGGATTTATTTTAAATGTATAAAGAACTAATTGTCACAGTACAGATTTCTCTATTCTGAACATCTTTTGATTAAAAAGGAGGAGCAAGTGCTTTTGATTTTGCATTAAAATCAGTGTGACTAGTGCTACTCTCCTATCCCAATAAAAGCCATAGACTGTATTTTGAAAAATGACCCCTTTACATGATATGTAATTCATACCTAGAATAGAATCATAGAATATCCTGAGTTGGAAGGGACCCACAAGGATCATCAAGTTCCAGCTTCTGGCCCTGCACAGGATACCCCAAGAGTCACACCATGTGCCTGAGAGTATTGTCCAAATGCTTCTTGAACTCTATCAAGCTTGGTGCTCTGACCACTGTCCCAGTGCCCAACCACCCCCTGGGTGAAAAACCTTTTCCCCATATCTAACCTAAATCTCCCCGATACAGCTCCAGCTGCCATACTTCATCTGCCGTTAAACTTCTCGTGTCATATAATTAATATAGGAAGTGTTTACATTAGATCCATCTCCCATTAATTAAACATCTCAGGAGAGGGACTTAGTTGCCACCCAAAACAAAGTGTTAAATCCCAGTCTTTAGAAGGCAGAAGGAATTCAAAAAGGCAGAGAACATTATTTAAATTGGAAGTTAACAAGGGAACTGTGGTTGATACAGCTGACCACAAGTCAAGCATCTGCTTGACATGAACCACAGGAGGAAAACTGTAGGCTTGCACTGGACTGATTGCAAACAGCTTCTTCTTAATTCTAAGCTAGATAATTAATAAAAAATGGTCTTAGAGCATCTGTGTAACTGAGCTTACTCCCTCAGCTCTGCTGTCCTTTACAAAATCTTTTGACTGGAGCTTTTATAATTACTGTACAGGAACTGAAAATGGCATATGGGTGTGTGGTGGCATTTTGACCAACAGTCAAAACAGGAAAGCAGCAATGACTATTGGTTAATTGAAACTCTGTTAAATATTTTAGCTTTTCTCTTTTTACCACCATTAATAGAAAATGATTCTGTTTCAATGAAAAGTATTACATTTTTTGGACAAAGTTTATAATAATCAGTTTCAAGCTCTTACAGAAAACAGATTGAACTTGGCTATTAGAATTATTTGTACCATACGGACATTAAAAAAACCTGCCAAAACTGGAAACTAGGAAGAAAAGTTCATTATACAAAGTATTTTGGTCTGAATGCAGAGAACTACTCAAGGAGTTGTTTTGTTTGTGTATTCTTTTGTGGGCTGTATTCCTTATTTGGCTACTTGGCAAAGGACTACAGTTTTATTACTAGCAATACCAGATTTTTTTTTTTTTAAAGTGGTAATCCACAACTGTGTGACAAACTGACAAAAAACCAAAACTGCCCTGGGTTACAATAAAAGCAGCAGACAAACCCTTTTGCTAATAAACTACATTAAATACACGAGTAATTTGAGTTGAAAAGGAGCTAACTTTGCAGATTCAGTATTCATACCACATCAACAGGCTTTATTTTTCTGCTGATACACTTGCCATGCTCCTTTATACAGCAATAAATAGCTCATATACTATGTAAGCATTTCATATGGAAGCGTAGCTTTTGCAGACTCAAAACTATAGGACCCAAACTATATAAGAGAACAGGGAATCCAAAACATATTCTCAAAACCTAGTACAGATAGGTGGAGACTTCATTTCTTGGCGGATAAACAATGACAATCAAAAGCTATATGTTGTGGTAGAAAGTCATATTATCTTTGCTTTCTAAAAAGAATTTTTAGATTATAATTTTCTAATCAGGAAAAACATTAAGATTTTACTCATTTTCCTAATTGTCACTCACACAAAAAATTTGTGTTACTAACTTTTATTTTATATAGCAAAAGGAAACATATTATTGAGGTTACAATTCGTTTCATCCCTGGTGTGTCATTTCATTCTCATAGAAATGATAGTAAAGATGTCTAAGAAGAGGCAATACACTTCCAATATCCGTTGCTGCCAGTTGCTGACTGTGCATCAAAGCTCTTTGTTAGCTGTAAGAATCTTGTTTCTGTAAAATTACAGTGATTCTCCATCATTCACACATTGCTGTACATGTTTTGTACTACTGAAGACATACCCAGTAAAAGGGACTGTACAATATGAAAAGTACTATTTTAGTTTTGCGATTATTTAAAGCCAGAGTTAGAATTTGGTGGATTTGCACTTTTGTAATTAGTTATCGTAAATGACACACTAAAAGCAAGTGACAAAGTATCTAAATTAGAAAACTACAAGAGAGGATTCGTGGATCTCAATATAGGGTCAAACAGAACTTCCTAACTGTAAATACACACACAAGTATTTACCTTTCCCCATTACCACTACATTAGTATTTACATGTTCACTGAAGAACATTAATGAAATTTTGTCCTACTATATGATTTTTGTACCTAAGTAATTTCAAAATTATCTTTACTTCTGCCTTCCATTCTAATTTGTTTGTAGCAGTTTCATAGGTATTCATTCCATGACAAGTTTTATCACAGTCAAATTGATTTTTTTTCTTTTTTACTACCACATTGGTACATTTCATAGGATTCATTTCATTGATGTGGCTACCAATGCATTTTCTAGATATTTCATTAACAACTACTATATGAAAACACTGTTATCTTCTTAGGTTGCCACAGCCTGAATGATGCAATTTCAAAGGCTTCAAGAGGACAAGAAAGGAAGAAGTGTTACAGCTGGGTACAGAGATCAGTCTGCTTGCCAAAACTTCAGTGCAATCTTATTTTAGCACTAAAACAAAATCAGTGAATGCAAGTTAACAATGTTGCATTCAGGGATGCCAAACTCCTTCAATGCCTTTTCCAGGAAAGCTGTAGGTGCTCACTGCTTCTGAAAAGAAACTCCTAGGCTAGCGATGGGTGGTAAGATTAATTTGAAACACGAAATAAAAGTGCATAATGAAACAATACAATATGGTGCACTGTCCACCCTGCTGCACCTAGAAATTTCATGTACTGCAAAACAACCCCAGATGCTGCATATTACAAACTTTGTTACTGAAGTTAATCCTTCTCTTTTCCAATTTAAACCCCTTGCCTCGCATACAACTCAGGTCTCTTGCTAAGAATTATTCAAATGGACTCTCACCAATGCAGCCAACATTATGCCTTATATGTCCAGAAAAAGGACTACAGAAAAACTCAAAGTAATTTTTCCTCTGCAGAGACTCAATTCTGCCATCAGACTACTGGCAGTCCTAGCATCGGAAGAGCAAACTCAAAACGAAACTAGATCCCCTGTAAAGCATCATCATCATCAGTCACAGGGACAATCAATACAAGCGAAATTTTTCAAACAGTATCAATATGCTGCTTCCTATCCCATCCTCTAAAACACAAATGGCACAAACGTAGCAATTTAAAAATAATTGCAATGGGATTAATTTAGGATTTATCTGTGTGAAACAGAACAGTATGCCTCTATAAAAATACTGAGCTTTCAGCGAGCTCAAAAGAAATAAAATGCTGAGGGGTGATATTTAAATTACTCCTCTGTTACACATGTATATGGGCTTCGGAAAACTGTGAACAAAATGTTATTTTTTTTGAAACCCGTCTTCTAAGTGAACACAAGCCAATGGATATAGTGGAAAAGTTTGAATACATGTGTTAACGTGTTTGTGGGTTTCCACATCTGCATGCTGTCAGGAATTTGTGTATAGTTTTGTGCACATGGCTCTTAGTCCTGGTATGTGGCATGCTTCCCAACAGCCCACAAAAAGACAAGAAATATCATCTTGGAAGGGAGATAAGAAACTGTTGAGGTAGGGAAAAACCCCAAATGCTCTGTTTCCAGCTCTGGAGATTTTGCCAAACATGTAATAACATCTGCACTGATCCCTAGTATTTAGTTCCCTGCTTGGTTGCTGTTCCAGAGTCATCATAGAGGTTCCTGGTCTCTGTACATTAGCTTCTGATCTAAAGAGAAGTACTGTCACCTTATTGCCAAGGGATACTGCATTGTTAAATACATTAAAAATAGAGATGAACTAAGAAGATACCTTTATACAAGTCTTCCCCCTCCAGCATCTGAAATCACATAGTTTCGCAATAGACTGTTTCCCTTTAAAGAAAAAGCTCTTAAGGCCCCATGGAAGCAAATGGAGCAAAACCAGAAGACAAATAAAGCAAAGATGTTGTCATACACTCTCAAAAAAAGTCCCAAAGCAATAAATGTGTATTTTCAGAAGCGCAATTTAGCTTATGAAGCACTCACTCTTGTTGTGGCCTATCAGCAGTGCTTCAGGAAGGTGGGTTCAGGGTTAGAAGCTTTCTTAGCTTTGGTTGAACAACAAAGCTGCCTACACTTGACAAAATTAGAAACCCATACATTTATATACAGAATTTACACATATGTAGTTCTCACCCATATGTAATAGTCAAAAAAAAAGCGAATTTTGTTCCATGAAAAGAAATAGGCATTATGTACATCTCTGACATGAAACTTGATTTAACAGGAATGATTAGAACACCTCCTAACCATCTTTGTCAGACTAAAAAAGTTAAAAAAATCCTCAGCTGTTCACACTGATGTAAAAATTAATCTAATTTTTAGAAACACCAGACACTGCTGGTCAAGGAGACAAACATTCAGTAAAAAAAGTTTAGTTTTCCCTAACTCAGAACGATTAAATATGTATATATTTCAGATTTGAAAGTGATTTATTAAGGAATATTTAACACATTTTGAAGCTGGCAATACCTAAAATATATTAATTGAGACAAACACGAAAGATTTTATAGAATTCACAATCTTTACCTCAGCAATCTCTATCCTTCTTGCAAGTTCATCAAGAGAAGAAAAGCTGTCATCTAGTGATAAAGCTTCCAGTGAGTCATAAGATGCTCGTTCAGGTGAAATATCTGAAACAGTGTCAAAGTCCTCTTGGTTTTCTAAGATTGATTCCTCAGTGTCTATTACGTTACCATTTAAAAATCTGAGAATTAAATCTTCTTGTTCTTCATTGTTTACCTTCTCTTCCTGTCCTGCAGCTCTCTGTATTTC